>JAPMOQ010048382.1:4432567-4447311 GCA_026543055.1 Argiope trifasciata
AAACTACAAAGCAAATCCATTCCAACCGCCTTTGGAAATTCTCGAACTCAATCGTGCTTGTTTTCAAAGCTATTTCAACTCAATATTTGATCTTTATTGATTAATGAACAATGCATAAACTTTTGAAATTCCGATCGTTTGAGGGTTCTTTTTATGATTATTATTTGGACTTATAGCTTGAACGCCCTAGTGTGAGTAAAAACGTATTTCAAGAATTTCTGAAAAAAATCCATATCAGGAAGATAAAATTGCTCTGACAGAAGCTTACTTTAGCCTCAAGGTCTTCATTTTAAATACTTAAACCTGCATTGGTTACTTTTCTCAATGACAAGAGTTCCTCTTTGTTCAAGTATATTTTGTAAACACCTGAATGGCATATTCGCTCTTAATGGCTTAAAACTGATTGCGAAGAAAAATAATTCAGTAATTCTTTTTCTAAGGCAAAGACAGAATTTTATCCGATGAATTTTGATTTAGTGTGATGATATATTAAATTGTACGCTTTTTTTATTTGATCGAAAGTGTGTTTTGAATAAATTGCTATAAACACATAGATGATTGTCTAAAAGCCTCTTCCTTAAATACACAATCTGACATATATAAAAAATATAAACATGCAATTCATTTTTGCTTTTTAAACTGAAAGTAATACTATATAAGCTTACACTATCCATCAACAATTTATAGTACTTTAAGAATTCAGAGTGACAGATAAAAATTTTGATTCTTACAACTGATTAATTTTCATTGATAATAATATTAGATGCTTTAAATACCTCAACACTACCTTATCGATTCAATGTAATTTGTGTAGCTATCTTTAGTTAAATTACCATAGTATTGCTATAGCGCCGTGTCATATGTATAATATGAAACTTATTTTGGATTTATTTCAATTAATACAAAGCTGAAAGTACACAGTATTTTTAATGGAATAATTATCGTATAAATCTAAACATAAATTTTAGTTAAATCTGCCACACTTTGTAACAAACATTTTAGTTATTTTTATTCTACTAAATTATTTGATATGGTTATCATTGTCGTTATTCATATTATTTAGTTTTGAAGGCATTTATTTACAATATTTTTTTAATATTTTTAATACTTAAAATCTAACTTTTGATGCTGATTTCAAAATTTTTATTTTTTTAGAAAATACGTTATAAGATTTATTAAGTCATACTTTCGTCGAAAAATAGTGTAACCATTTATCGTTTGAGAAAATATATTATTCATGGCGTTTATGCACAGCATTATTAACCATTTTCAAAGGCTTAACTGAAGAAAAACTGGAAGTATGATGAATATCATCAGGCCATAAAATATTTATTTATTGAAAATTCGTAGAACTTAAAACCTTCTTAGAAGCTAACAATTTTATTTTGTTATTGGATTAGATATTTTTGAAAGTTTCGTTTACAGCATTACATGGTCTAAAGCACAAATAATATTTTTTTAAAATTTATTTAAGAGAAAATCGCCAGTTTGTCGAAGAAATGGGGATATTTAGATATTTTTTTCAAAGAATCGATTTGACTTAATCCAAAATGCTATACAATTTCATTATATTTCTTGAAAGCCTCTTTTCTGCTCCCTCGACTTAAAGGGGATATACTAAAAAAAATAGATGTATATAATAAATGGCGAAGAAAGTGCATATAAGTTAAAAGCCTTAGATAAAGGAAGACATTCTCTGGAAAATGGAAGGAATTTCTTTATAATTTCTATTGTTTTGCATCTAACTTAATGCTTCTTATATTACAGACTATATTATTTTGAAGTTTAGTCCAATTAGTATTTTCGTTGAGAATTCTGACCCTGTAGAAAATTCTTATTAAATCTTGAAAATTACTATTTATTAAAACTAATTTTAAAATCAGAGAAATTAAAAAGTGACTTTTGAAAAATGATGAATTGTAAGAAGTTTCAAAAACTGTATTTGTGCAATAACTTTTAAAGTTTGGGTTGCCCATGTGTAACTTGATCTATAAATATATAAACATTATTACTATAATTAAATTTAACCTATTTAGAAGGCTCTCAAGCATGTTCTATCGCTAATAGAAAAATAAAATTTGCCTGATATGCAATAAAAAAGCAGTTCAACTTTTTACTAACAAAGCTAAACAACTTTTTATTCAATATATATGGTGAATATTGCAGATATTTTGTCAAAAGCAAAAAATAAAGAAAACTTATTTCTTAGTAGGTTGGCTAAAATTTCGCTAATTTAAAAAGCTCTAGAATTAGATTTAAGGCTTCAAATGATACAGAATGAAGAAGGAAATTGCATGTAATTTGAAAGAAAGAGTAAGAAATTTGTAAGAAATTTGAAACGTGTCACTCGGCAACGATGGAATAAGGGAAAAAATAAAATTACGTATTTTCAATGAACCTTTCATTATTTACAATCATACATTTTATTCTCAGAATTTAGTTTTTAGTGCATGTCTTATAGTTTTCTATAAATATGTACTATTTACTTGTAACATTATACATATATATATATATATATATATATATATATATATATATTTATATTGTAAATTATTGTTTGGCATTAAGCTATATTATATAATGTTGTTGAATATTAAATAATATAATATGAGGCATAATATGAGATCTATCGATTATTCTGGCCAGATCGTATAAAATGACATACGGTCTTGTGTGTACTAATTTAGCAATAGAATCTTACTGTGGAAAAAAGCTCTGAAATTCAAAATTCTTGCATGCAAATGGTATTTTGGAAAAAGTCTCATAAAGTTTGACGACATATTGAGATATCGTTTCACAGTTGCGGAACATATAAAAATTCCTGTGCAATTGATTCCTGAAAAAAATATGGCCTTATCTTAAACGTAGCTATAAATACGTAAGGGAATATTCTTATAATAATGTAAAATATCACTTTTCTTGCCATAAATTCCACATGTAGATTTCATTTGCAATATTTGGCACATTTGCATTACCATACGATTTATAGTTTGCCAAATCTAGGCAGCAGTAACAATATCTTCAACTCTGGAAATGTCCACTTGCTTTCTTCCTTTAACAGGAAGTAAGTCTGTTCTTCTTGTTGCCGCAAATTTTTAAATCATTTTATTAATCCCACTATCCGACACTGATTCACTCCTAAGATTTTTCTAACTCTGTAATTCTTGAAGACTGTAGCATTGTTACCCTTATATATTTTTTAAAAATAATTTTAAGATTAGAAGATTATCTTTCAAAGTTACCTTTTTACACTAAATGTAGATTCTAATGCATACCTTGAGAAAAAATAAATTGGTCCAGTATAAAACGAAACAAATAAATAAATTTTTAGCTTGTTTTAAAATCTTCAATTCATTTGAAGCGCAGTATGCTTGAATTTTGCTGACCTAGATTAGTAGTGATGTATCAGATTTAATTATCTCCTATTCCCTGTATCGCTTGAAACGACATTTCCGACTCCTGAGTAGCAAAATTTATTTTCACCAATTATGAAATTATTGCTTTTTTACAAAATATCTTAAAAAGAGCTTTTGTATAAGTTCAAAGTCATCTATTAACATAAATTTGAATGGACTTTTTTTGATTTTCAGAAAGTGCATCATTTGTACTATACATTTGTGAAATTTCATTCTTTTGAAACAATAAAATCACTCTGAATCGGCGAATTTTAATTTTAGAAACCATGTATATAAAAGTATATATTTATAAGAATTTATTAATTCTTAATTTTTTGATTCAGTTAGTTATTAGCTACAATGAAATGTAAATATCATTACACATCAAATAAATTTAATACTTTAATACGATAATAATGTTAGATTTAATGAACATATAGCAAATGTGTTGTTACATATTTGTTTTTCTTGTTTCCATTCAGAATTATAATACTTGATTGATGGACTTGTTCCTTCTATGCATTTAAACATCTTGTATATGAAAAAAAAATGGCACTCACGCAATAAATATTTTTTAAAGAAATTATTAGTGAGTATGAATAGGCATGGGGTAAAAGGGGATTTCATCATCGCAATATGTCCTCTAAGGAAATCAATATTTCCCGATACATCATTTTTTTAGTAGCCGCCTATGCCAGCTGGTTCGTCAAGAATAAATAAAGCATTATAAAATTTACAATTTAATACTTACATACCTTCCCTAGTAAATACTTATGTACCTAATATGCTCAAACTTCGATAGTCACTTAATCAGAAGAAGAATCAAACTTCGATAGTCACTTAGAAGCCTTATATCACAGCGTTAAGCTTCCATTTCAAAAAGGTGCTAAACATCACAATTTCCTCGTTTCAATTTGCAATAAGAATTAATTGAATCATTCATTTTTAGTTTTTGTCAAAGTGACTGCAAAGCACTGATACTCCTTTACTGTGCTCGTAAAAGTTAAATTTTACTTTCATTTTATGAGAAATTAATTGTTTTAAAAATATTATTACCTTTTTTTTTTTTAGAAATTGACTAAAAATTGAAAATTAAATGATTAAAGGTTAAAATATTGTTATCAATAAAAAAAATATTTGTTAAGAGGATTTAAAAGTATTTTTGCTTTGTAATATTTTCAGAGCTTATAGCAGAAAAATTCCAAATGTTAGCTGAATTTTTGAATAAGTAACATTTTATGGAGTTAACTTACTAAAATTTGTTGAAGTTTGCTTTTTCATCCACCAAAGTAAATATATATACCGAGGGCTGTAACTCTCGATCATAAAATTTGGTGAGTAGAGCAATAACACACACACACGCACTCAAATGCGCAAACACATATTAATTTGAATATCAGGCTTGGAGAAATTCAAAGCATTGATTCGCCTGAAATTGATATTTTCTTTAAGATGGTGGACGAAAAGATCTAAAAGAGAGCGTTTTAATACTAATACTTTTTTTATAAACCAGTCCGTTTTAATGATTGTTCTTAAAAATTGATTGGTGTAACATCTGTTTTTAAAAAATAATATAAAAAACATTTTGTCGAATATGATTCACAGAGCAAGGTAGGAAAAAATCTAAAATTCGCTAATCTTCAATGCATTTATTGACTCAAATAACATAAAATGTAAATTTCTACTTCATTTAGACCATGCTAAACGTACTAAACAATATATGCCTATTACTAAATATTTACAAATTAGTTACGAGTCATAATTTGAATGCATATCTTGTTTAAATTAAGTCATGGGGATTTATTGAATTAGTGATATAGATAAGGTATAACATTTCATATTTATTTCATTTCACCCAATAACGTGCTGAATGTTACATTTTTTAAAAATTTAATTTACAATAATTATTGATATTTTTAAACAAATGTGATCTTTTGTCATTATAATAGCAACACATTGATAAAACCTAATTTTTCATATCGGCATGCTCTTGCAGATTAAGTTTTATTATTTTATACGAAACTTATAGTTGAAAGATATGGATAAAATATTTCTTTAAAAATTCGTTTAAAATAGAGAGTTGTTATATGTTAAAACACTGATAGCATTATGAAGCTGATTTTTTTAAACCTTGATATAAGAATGATATTTGTGCAATATTTTCGAAACTTATGGTGGAAAAAATAAGAAATTTTTCTTAATGTTTTATTAATTCAAATTATAATTAAAAATTCAGAAAAAATGGTCCGGAGGTGCATATTCCCTGTGTCCAAGGCATACACGTGCCGAATTTGATAACTCTAGGTGAAATGGTCTGGCCTGTAGAGCGCCAACATACAAACACACATACGCACACACATTGAGCTTTTTGTCCTCCAATGAAATAATAACAGTATAATGATATTAAAATCTATTTAATAGGTAATGTAGCAATATCATATCCTCTTGACTATGTCTATATTTCGCAACATGCAATAATTCTATATATTTTCTCTTCTTCTTCTTCAGTGGCGGTAAAGGATACATTTTCGAAATATCATCTTCTCTAATGCCAAATTAGAAAATTTCAGTCTTTTTCATTTTCCGCATGTAAAAAACTACTTTTTGTATTTCATTAATTAATAGTGAATTCAAAATCTAAAGTCGAAGGCCATAAAAACAAATTAAATATATAAATGACAAAAACTTTTATTTAGAATGTATTAGAGGGCAGACTAAATTTAAGTTTGAAAATAATATTCATTCTGTAGAAGCTGTTTATTTTTGAGCTATGGAAGATACTAGTTTAATGAGTTAAAATTATTCAGGAAAAAATATTGACTTTTGCAAAATACTTTTACGTACACATTCTGTACAGTGAAATAAAACATATAGAAACCGATTTTGGAAAGCAAAGAAGACGTTTTATATTTCGTCAAACAAAAAATGTAATTATTTATAGTTGGGAAATCATCTTTTTGTTTCTTATATTAACAATCATATTTTAGTTCTTTGATGACGATCCAGACATTTCCACCAATAAGATCAACACCTCCTAAAGCACAAAGTCTCAGCTCTGATTAGAATGGCGCACGATGAGTCACCGGAGGCAGTCTGATGAGAGTAAGTAGCTGCGAGTTACCGATGCACAGAATGAATTCAAACCATTGGTGATAGGTTTCTATCTTCTGTATTTCTTTCAGAAAACAATGCCGATGTATTTTTCATAAATATATATTTTATGCCTTTCCATCGTTCAGTCTTCAACTGCAAAGGAAATTATGATGATGGTCCAAAAATGTCCATTTTTAAATTTCCTGAGACGAAAAGTTAAAAGCGTAGTGAACTCTCTGGCTCCTTCGTAAGGATTTCAAGTCAAACAAAAGCTCAAGTCTAAGTTTAACTAATCAGGAACCTTCTCAAAAGATAATATTCAGATAATTTTTTTTCAATTTCAATTTATATTTGCATAAATACTCGATATTTTTTGCTTCCAATATTGAATAGTGTTACTAGTAACTTTTTGTATAGTTTCCTTCATTTTCTCTTTGTTTCGAATCTGAAGTCCACCACAAAATACTGATTCAGGTTCAATTCATTAAATGTGTTTTTAATTTATTAATCAACCGAAAAATTAATTCGATAATAATCTTACATATCGCTACATAACTTTAAACATACATGCTTAGCAACAATATAGTGTCTTCCGAAAGTAATTTTAATTAGCTTCAGTATTCTTTCTTGTTAAAATTTAATTTTACATATTTAATAATGAAAATTTCATTCTGTTTTGATAAGGATTTGAAATTTAATTAATCTTCAATTCATTGTCCTATTATATTAATGATTAATCCAGCTATATAACCGAACAGTAGATAGATATACAGACATGATAAATGTAACAGTTGAATTCATAAATTTGGAAAACATATATTAAAGAAAAAATAATTAAAATTCAATAATTTTTAATTTATAGGCAATTATCTATACCTTAAAAATAATTAAATACATAATTTCATCGTTAGTTAACTCTAATTTATTTTCTATGCTTTCACAGGTCTAGTGAATTGCCTTTTAGAGAGAAAGATTTTATAAGATATATTTTTTCTTAAGAAAGTATTTATATTCTTTATTTTTATGTAGTTTGTTGTAAAGTATATAAAATAAAATTAGTGATGTGGTGATCTTATCAAATAACATGTGTTTGTTTTGTCTTTTCTGTGTATATCATTCTAACTTATTTTCTATAAATTAATTTCATTGGCACAGTTGAAGTTCATTCAAAAATTTAGAAAGACTTCACTTCCTTTTATCATGTAACAATCTTTTTTAATAAATTGATTTATTCATGATCTTTTCTACAAAATTATGTGAAAATGTAATAACTGCATTTCAGAATATTTCTTAGTTAGTTTTACATTTTGTTAGAGCTTGCCTACTTTTTTAAAAAAAATATGTTTAAATAAAAGGATTTTAACTGTTTTATTTATGGCTATTTAAGATTTATCAGAAAAAATTATATTGATAATGCACACCAGAATACCGTTTGATTTTAATATCTTTATATTTTATGTAAAATGTTTTTAAATAAAAGTTGTTAATTTTCTGTTTCATTGACATATTTTAAACCAATTTTTAAATTGATGGGAAAAGTTATAGATATTGTTCTCTAGAATATCCTTCAATTTGAGTTTTCTTGTATGAGCTTACATATCTCATGAAAAAAAGTTTTTAAATAAAATTTTAAATTATCTTATGCTTGCTCATTTTTTAAGCAAAAAGAGAGAAATAATATATTTTAATTACCCACAATATTCTTAAATTAGAGTCTTATAGCTGCTTTCAAATGATGCATTTTAAATATATTTCATAATATATTTGTTAGAATAAAATTTTAAAATTCTGATTTGAATTTTAAGAAATATTTAAATGTAAAAAGGCTTTATATTTAATTGAACCAGAATTTTATAGAAACCAAACGATGTGTTTATTATAGAGATATCTTTCCCCGTTAGGCTGTTGACATCGTTGGACTTGCTTGGATGACTCATTCCATGTGGAGGCTTTGTACTTTAGGAGATGTTGATATAATTTAAAGGCTAGGAATGAATTCCCTTTTGTTACTAAAGAATTAAAACATTGATTTTTATGCACCAGAGTAACATAAATTAAACAAGAAAGAACTTATGAAAGTAATTTATTTACATTTCCTGCCGTCTTTTGTTTGAAGGTGTATTTTGTTTATAAAAGATATTTAAATAATAAAAAAAATTGATTTTTAAAATAAAATATACAAAAACAAGTGCATGTACATACATAAATATTTCAACTTCAATACCAATTTCAAAATGATGTGCAACTTTATTTGAAAACATTTTGAGGACTTTGAACAAAAATAAGCACTTACTGGAGTGATTTATGAATGATGATCCACATTTAAATTACTTTTATAAGAAAGTTATAGCTCCATAAATTACCTCGATGTATTTTGTTTTGGGAAACGGAATAAATTCAAACAGTTTATTTTCTCAAATTTTCAATCTGCATTGTTGAATTCCTATAAATCAAATAAAGGTTCTTTTCACACTATTCCAAGCATTTACATTTCGATAAACAAGGATAGGTGTCGCTCATTTTATTAAACGTCTTTTTAGATTGATTTATTCCTAAGCGAAAATTCTTTTCACATGAATTGGTACTCTTTGAAAAATATTATTTACAACAGCAACTTTCTCAATATCTTTCCTATATTTCATAAAAGTAAAACTAAACAACTTATTTTGGTAAAATCTATTTAAACTAAATTCGCGTGGAGAAACAGTGTGATTCGTTTGTGATTTTATGAGAACCAAAAAAGATTATTTCAACATTTACGTGAAAGGGAACTAACATTTCGTTTTACTGAGATTGGAATTTAAATAGATTTAAGATCCATGTATTCTATATTTGTTTATTTGAATGAAACGATATTTGAAAAATAGTCTAATAAACCAAAAATAAAGACGGATATCATATGTGTGTGCGTGTGTTAAATACTATAAGATGAAGAAATTTAAAGAAAGAGTAACTATGGTGGCAAATTTCATATTATTTTCCGCATATATATCACGGTATACATAGAAATAATTTATTTTACTTTGTTTTTCTCTAAGCTGTTATTCTTCGCATCAATATAACAGGTAAAATCTTCAACATTCTGCAAATATTTCTTTGAAAGCCCTTATCCCAAGAATATAAAAATTTGTTGAAAAATCATGGCAAACAAAACAAATTTAATGATGAAACTCCAAATAATGAATTATCTATTTTAACTCTATCAGGAATAAAAGGAATATTTTCCTTTGCCACCTCATTTAAAGAAACATAAATTTTTTCTTAAATTAGATGAAATAAACATTTGTCATTGTTTAATTATCTGCTAAGGAGAAGTAGCTAATTTCTTATGATAATTTCAAAAAATAGAGGATCATTACGAGTTTTAATATCTATCAGCTATAAAAGAAGCTGATTTGAAAAAAAAAATATTTCCTAAGGTTTTCTTTAAAAGTTGGAGATAAAGGTGTGAAATTTATTTATGAATGTTCAGAAATATGTGTTTAATAAACCTCAATGTGGAATAAGCCTTCAGATTAGGAGTAAGTTTTTTAAATGACAAAATTCAGATTAAATACATTTTTCAGATTTGCGTTTTTAACAATAAAAAATCAAATGCGAATCTAGAAAAAAATTTGAGAAAATTCTTCCTAGTTAAAAAAGCTCAAAATTTTTAAGAAAATGGAATTTTTTTAGAAAATATATTAAATTATTTAAAAAAAACGTTTTACGGAAGAGTTACTAATAAAGTACTTTTTTGCATAAAATAAAATATAAATAGAATTTTACGCATTAAAATTTCTAGAAAAAAATTTGTGGTACTGTGTCGTCTTAAACAATTTGCTCATCAAGCATATTCTATGAAGTATCATAGGATGCAGATATATTGCCCTTCTCACAATAAATATTATCATGTTTAGAAAGAAGCAAAACTTTTGACAAGTTTTGTCGCCTTCACCTGTCTTCTACCAAAAAACATAAATAATTCCATTTACATTTTTTATAGTTTTATAATTTATCCTCAGATTTGGTAATTGGACATATTTTTATTTTGTTTCGCATATGCTGGTACTACGAGATACCTTATCTTCTCATATACGGCAATTTTATTATACCTAAATACTAAATTCAAAGTCGTAAGAAGTCATATAATATTTTTTTCTAAACTTTGTATTGGAATTAATTTAAGAATTCCTCATGCTTTTTAATCATTCTTATTCTGCATTAAAATAGAAATAAAAAAATTATATTTTCATGTATATCATCTTAGATAAATTATAAATCAGCTATTTGATCTATAATTAAAATAATGATTAACCTAAAGCTTCTAAATGAATCGATATAAATAATTCCTTGTTAAATTGGATTGAATGCAGCATCATGGCTCAACTTTCTTCGAATTGTTTCATTCTGTCAAATAATTTCTAAATATTCTTATTAATATGGCTCCTGATTTCAATTAACGTAATGAAAATATTTTTTTGGCTTAAAGCAACATGATTTAGGAACAACAATTATGAATTTAACCAAATTTCTTTAACATCCCCAAGTGCGCTTCCAAATTTAACTAACAACGTGTATAAACAAAATTTTAATTCTTTGTTGAAGTTATTTCTAAAATCAACCATGAAAAATACTTAAAACAATACTTAGCAAAAATTAAATTGATCGTAATAATCAATTAGCTGAAACATTTCTGTTGATATATTACTTTTAACTCAAAGCTTTGACCTTTTCTACATAAAATAATTTTACATTTAGTTTAAAATTTTAAGAAGTAGTTAAAAAAGGCGGGTAATGAAAATTTAACTGTATTTAATATATATATTTACTACTATCTACTGCATATTATCATGTTTTTACAGTATAACTGCCACTATAATAGAGTTCGAAAAGTCAATACATATTCTTTGATTCAGTCACAAAGTTTTAAACGTGTCACTTTTTAGAACAGAAAAGTAATTTGCATTACCGTCAGCAAAAATCACTTCCAAAACAATTTTATATATTTAAAATATTTTAGCTCAACTTTTAATCGAAATCTTTCATAGAACTTTTCTTTTATTACGATTAAATAGAAGTTCAGAAATAGTTTTTCAGAATAGTTCAGAAAAACTATCTCTAGTATTATTTATTCATACAATTTTAAGAAATTTTTAGAATTTCAAATTTTAACTTGTTAACTTAATAGGAGCTGTAGCTTGTTAACTGTTATAACTGGAGTTGGTAACATGATTTTTTAAAACAATATATTGGAAGAGTAATTTTTTATGTAAAGCAAATCTAACTTTCTAAAAATGAAGTAATGAGAGGAAATATTAGAAACTCAATGAGTGGGACTTTGAACTACGAAATAAACATAAAAAAGACTTTCTTAATTTAACATAAGATAAAAAAAAATTATCTTTTAAATTACATGCTTGAATTTCCTATAGATATTTAAATCATATTCTATTCTGTTAAACTGATTGTAAGATTGAATCGGGAAAAAATATTAAAATAAACATCAAAATGAGCAAACTTGATATTGATAAACTATTTTGATATTTTGTAAGATTACTTTTTTGTTTTTTATTGTGAATGGATGTAAAAGAAATGATAAAAGACAAATGATGCTTTTCTTCTACTTTATTTATATATTCAAAACAGAAATTAGACCTGATAATATATTTTAATCAATATTCCATTGCCATGTCCAAAAAAGGATATATATCTACAGACATATGAAAAATATTTTATATTTTACATTAAAGAATCTTTTGTATTAAAAGAAGGATATTTATAAATTTTTTATTAAAGAAAGTTTTGAGACTCTAATAATTGTTAATATTAAAAAGGATTTCGAATTTTTAGCATCAAACATGTATCTATTGTTTCCTAAGAAAAAATTAAATTCAAGGTAAGTTCTGATGAAAAATACATAAAAATTAATTAAACTGTAAATTCTTAATAGCAAAAATATAAAAGATTGAACTTTACAAACATGTGTCAAATTGCCTAGTTATAAACCTGCATTTGCCAAAATAGATTGCAAAATGTGAGAGAAACCCACTTTCAGTAATATTAGTTTTCTCATTTAAATCACAGTAATTAAGTTATTCTAATTACCTCTTCTAATTACAAAATATTTTCAAAACATCAATAATCCAAATAAAAATTTATTATTCAAACCATTTCAGAAACCCTTAAGTGTTCCTCATTTGATCAAAAGTATTGCCGACGTCCTGGCATTGGGATAGCGTGTCTTCCCCGTGATGTGGGCGTCCTGGGTTTGAGTCCCGATTTGGGTTTCGTTGTTCTTCTATGTGCTCTATATGTGTCCCCATGTATAAAGGGGTTGTGCAAGCGAAAGACTGTGTCATCTTCATATCAGCTAGAAGTCGGACTTCTGCAGTCGGGGTGCTCAGGGGTCTTTACTCTCAGAAGCTACTGCACTCAGTTTTCGTGGAAACACAGACACGACACCATCATCAAAAGTATTAACTTTCGTTTACTTCGAGAAAAAATTTTAAAGATAAATTGATAAGTAATTTTCAAAAATTTTCGCTAAAACCAATAGCAGACGAAATTCGGAGATTTAAAATTCTTATCTTCTGTCGTCGCTCTTTACGATTTCTGTGCATGTTGATTAATTTAAAAGAAAACATTTTTATCTAACATAATTTAAATGAAGAAACTGTTTTAATAATGTTGTTTGTAAATATGCAATATAAACTTTTTTTCACTCAAAGGACTATCCTTAACAATGATAAAAATCTTTGGTTAAGATTGAAAAGAATAATGATAGATGAGTTTTCTAAGTTATGTCTTATTGTTTCATATACTTAATATTCTAGCGTACTTCAGGTATTTAGAAATAACATTATTTAACGTCAATGGATTTACTAGTCATAATAAAATAAAATTCTATTCCATAAATTAATATTTTGGCGAACTGCATTCAGGAAATTTCAGAGGTATTTTTAAAATAATCTTAAATTGCGTCAATAAGAGACCAAAAATTTGTCTAATAAATAAGGAAATTTTTTTAAGAAACTAATATTCATATAATGAAGGTTTGTCTCCAATACTGGCTCTTTCGAATTACTAAAAATTATAAACTGTGTTATTATCATTCCTGCACAAAATTATTGTAATTACATTCAATTTCCTGTCAATATTCCATTAATAATACATTAATCGAAAAATGATTCATAAATTACAGCTAGATTTTTAATTTATGTACCAATTAATGGTACAATAAACTAAAGAAAAATAATGTATATGAAAATCATTTTTTTCGTTTACACCAGTTTAGTAAGGTATTTTTTAGTGAAAAACTAGAAAACATTAGAGATAACACAAGTTTCACATCATTCTTTGTTTCCTATTCGAAAAATAAATGCATTTCTTGCAATAAAGGGTTTTTTAACGCATTACTTAGTGTAATCGGACTATATCGTTATCTGATATTCGTTAGAAAACTAGTCATCGAAACGATTATAAAATAATAAATTTCCCTCTACTGGCAGATTTTAGGCTTTAAAATAAGAAATACTTTAATACAGTGTTTCTCAACCTTTCAGTATTCACGGCCCGATTTTCAATGATAATTTTCATCGCGCCCCCCCCCCCCTCCCCACAACATACAATAAAATGTATACAATAATAATGTATTTTGAGTATTTTGGCGCTAAACCTGCACTACAACCTTAATTTTAAATTTTACACATAACCAAGAATACAGAAATTTATTGACATTTTGCAACACCGATCCTCAGCATTGAAAAAAAAAAGAATGATATGCCTTTTTATTGCTCTTGCGTCCCGCCATGTCGGGCATTCTCACGGTTTCACGAGAAGTTTCGATGGTCAGCTTAAAAGTTAAGTTAGGAGCATGCGCAGATGTGAACAAATGTTTTCTCATAGGGAGAATTAGAAAGTTCTATGACGCCAATTTCAATTCGAGATAATCACATTCGAGTCGATCCTTCTATCGCTATTGAATCTATTCTGAATGTGTATGTTATATATATTTTTGTGTAATTGCAATTCACCGTATTAAATATTCACGGCAGCAGACTTATGCAGAATCATGGGTAAATTTTTAAGCGGGCGTAAGCGAGCATTAGACGATAGACAAGTAACAACAAGTACACAGACGAGTGTGGTTCCGAAAATAAAATCAAGAAAATATTCTCAAGAATACTTAAATTTTGGGTTCACTAGTACTGAAGTAAATGAAGAAGAAAGGCCCCTGTGTATCATTTGCTCAAAAATGTTGGCGGCAGACAGCAT
>JAPMOQ010048382.1:4447711-4487531 GCA_026543055.1 Argiope trifasciata
CCAATTTTCAATCATAATTTTCATCGCGCCCCCCCCCCCCTCCCCACAACATACAATAAAATGTATACAATAATAATGTATTTTGAGTATTTTGGCGCTAAACCTGCACTACAACCTTAATTTTAAATTTTACACATAACCAAGAATACAGAAATTTATTGACATTTTGCAACACCGATCCTCAGCATTGAAAAAAAAAAGAATGATATGCCTTTTTATTGCTCTTGCGTCCCGCCATGTCGGGCATTCTCACGGTTTCACGAGAAGTTTCGATGGTCAGCTTAAAAGTTAAGTTAGGAGCATGCGCAGATGTGAACAAATGTTTTCTCATAGGGAGAATTAGAAAGTTCTATGACGCCAATTTCAATTCCAGATAATCACATTCGAGTCGATCCTTCTATCGCTATTGAATCTATTCTGAATGTGTATGTTATATATATTTTTGTGTAATTGCAATTCACCGTATTAAATATTCACGGCAGCAGACTTATGCAGAATCATGGGTAAATTTTTAAGCGGGCGTAAGCGAGCATTAGACGATAGACAAGTAACAACAAGTACACAGACGAGTGTGGTTCCGAAAATAAAATCAAGAAAATATTCTCAAGAATACTTAAATTTTGGGTTCACTAGTACTGAAGTAAATGAAGAAGAAAGGCCCCTGTGTATCATTTGCTCAAAAATGTTGGCGGCAGACAGCATGAAACCTAATAAACTTAAACGACATTTGGAAACGCTTCATAGTGAGTACGTGAAAAAACCCAGAGAATTATTCGAATTAAAATTGAAATCATATGAAAAGCAAAAGTCATTGTTTAAAAAAACTTTGTATGTGAATGAAAAAGCTTTAATTGCCTCTTACAAAGTTTCATATAAAATAGCCAAATGTAAAAAGCCTCACACCATTGGTGAAGAGATTATTTTACCAGACGCAATTGAGATTGTAGAAATTATGTTTGGAGATAATTTTGCAAAACAATTGCACTCTATACGTCTTTCAAATGATACTGTTGCCCGTTGAATTGCTCATATAACTGAAAATGTAGTGTCAGCTTTTGTCGAAGTTACATGACAAATTGTTTTCAATACAACTCGATGAGGCAACAGATAGTAATAAAGATGCTCATTTCATTACCTATGTTATATTTTGTGATGCTTTGTCAGTAGTAGAAGAATTACTTTTCTGCAAACCAATAGAACTCAGAGCAGCAGCACTCACATTATTTGCTATCTTAAATGATTTTATGAACGAGGAAAACATAGAATAGAAAAATTGCGTTGGAATATGCACCGATGGTGCTCGTTGTATGTCCCGAAGATTCCAAAGTATTAAAGCACTTGTGAAACAAAAATCCCCACAGTGCGTCTGTACACATTGCATGATCCACAGAGAAGCTTTTGCTTCCAAAGAAATGAGTCCTGGTTTGAATATTGTGTTAACTACGGTTTTAACCGTAGTAAATTATATAAAAATGAGACCCCTGAAATCAAGAATCTTTTCCGCACATTGTAAAGACATGTTTGCAGTACATTCAGCGTTACTATTTTATTGCGTGGCAAGATGGTTATCACGAGGGAAGAAATCGCCGTTTTCCTACAAGAGGAAAACAGACTGGAAGCTGAAAATTTTCGAGATAGTTTATTTGTGAAGAAATTGAGCTACATGGTCGACATATTCGAGAAATTAAATAACTTGAATCTTCAGCTGCAAGGAGCAAATGCACATATATTGAATACGAGTGATAAAGTTAATGCTTTTTGTAGGAAATTGGAATTGTGGAGCAGAAATTTAAAGCAAGAAAACTTAAAGATGTTTGCAAATTTGAATGATTGTATTAAAGCTTACAAGGCTGAAGAACAACATGTAAAAGTTGTTTATGTAACCATTGAAAATCATTTAGCAATGCTAGGAAAGAATTTTAAAAAGTACTTTCATGTTGATGACAAACTGATATCAAATTACAAGTGGGTTAGGTATCAATTTCAAAATACTCCCGAAGGACTCTCAATTGAAGAGGAAGAAACCTTCATAGACTTCACGGCAAGCGGCAAAACCAAAAGACAATTTAGTAATAAATCACTCTTTGAATTTTGGGCAGGAGCGGATGATGAGTTTTCTGCACTAAAAACAAGGGAATTTCTCATTCTACTGCCGTTTTCAACATCTTACCTTTGTGAAACTGGATTTTCCTTTGGCTTCTTTCAAGACAAAATCTAGATCTCAGTTAAATATAGAAAAAGAACTCAGAGTATCTGTTTCTAATATTAAACCCTCCTTCGATAAACTTTGCTCTGCAAGACAGGCCCAAGGAAGTCATTAATAATTATTAAATTTGTTTTTAATTTAGTAAGTTGTTTTAATTTAATAAGTTAATTATTAAATATGTCAAAATGTATTTTGTTTTGTATGTGTGTGTGTGTTCTTTCCTTTCAGTCACTTAATTTTTTTTAAATAACATCTTCTCTTGGATCTTCTCGCGCCCCCCCATTAGTGCACTCGCGCCCCCCTAGGGGGGCGCGCCCCACAGGTTGAGAATCACTGCTTTAATAAAAGCTTAAATAGACTTGAATGTTCTTTGACTAGAATCTCACGATCTTAAACATGAATCTTGAATATTAAGATTTTCAAATACAGGATACAAATTTTGTGATCAAATCTTTGAAATTTATAGGATTGTTTTACAGACAAAATTTATAGAAATTCTACACATTGAATCACTGCCTCATTCACTCACACACTCGTGTGAAAAAAACAGACACATTTACGGACACACGCAAACAACATACACTGATGGAAAAAAATCCCAACACTAAGAAAGAGCTGTGCTAGATAAACGAAATTTGCTAGGCGTGTTTATACATCTGAAAGATGACGTCGATTCGAATTTCGAGCTACGCGCGTAAGTGTGACGCTAGCAGGGACACTATGAATATGCAAATGAAGTTTGCTTTAAATAAGCTCTGTAAGGTTCATGACCGTTATTTACAGTTGAGATTTGAGGTAGTGGGTTAATGTTAGTCAAGGATGCCTCTGAGAAGACGAAGAAGCCCTTATCAACAGCTCACTGAGTTTGAACGAGGTCGTGTAGTAGGGCTACGAGAAGGTGGGTTTTCTTTCCGCGGCATTGCTGAAAGACTTGGCAGGAATGTATCCACTGTGCATGAGTATTGGCAGCAGTGGTCAAGGGAAGGGACTGCCTCTAGAAGACAGGCTCCGGGCGGCCACGTGTTACTACTGAGAGGGAAGAATGCAGTATTCGGCGTATGGCTGTGGCTAATCGTACTACGTCTGCAGCTGAAATTCGAGCTGCAGTTGGCACTACAGTGACACAACGAACTGTTACAAATCGGTTACTTCAAGGACAACTCCGAGCCAGACGCCCTGTACAGTGCATTCCACTGACTCCAAACCACTGCCGTTTTGACGTGAGTGGTGTCAAGCTAGAGCTCATTGGAAGACGGAGTGGAGATCTGTTGTGCTTTCTGATGAAAACCGGTTCTGCCTTGGTCGCAGTGATAGCCGTTTGTTGGTTAGAAAGAGGTTAGGTGAACACCTGCTAGTGATCTGTCTGCGGCCTAGACACACAGGGCCTACTCCGGGAGTTATGGTTTGGGGAGCAATTTCGTATGACAGCAGGAACACTCTCGTGGTTATCCCACGCACCCTGAGTACAAATTTGTACGTCAGTCTAGTGATACAACCTGTTGTGCCGCCATTCATGAACAGCATTCAAGGGGGTGTTTTCCAACAGGATAACGCTCACCCTCATACCGCTGTTGTAACCCAACATGATCTACAGGATGTCGACCTGTTGCCATAGCCTGCTAGATCATCAGATCTTTCTCCAATCGAGCACGTATGAGACATCATTGGACGACAACTCCAGCGTCATCCACAACCAGCATTAACCGTCCCTGCATTGACCGCCCAAGTGCAACAGACATGGAACTCCATCCCACAAACTGATATCCGACACCTGTACGACACAATGCATGCACGCTTGCATTCAAAATTCTGGCGTTTACACCGGTTACTAATGTATCAGCATTTCACATTTGAAATGGCTCTTCTCGCCATAGGCTCTATCTGTGATCTTGAAACTTTAATCAATTAAATATTTTACCTAGACAAATGTATTCCTAAAATTTCATTACTGTATAATAATTTTTTCTTGGTGTTGGATTTTTTTTCCATCAGTGTATTATGTTATATTTTGTATAAAGAGAACAGATTGCGCTTTCTTTATAAAAATCCACAGTTTTTGTCCAATTATCTAGAAGTAAGCAAAATGTTCTTTAAAAGAGGAGAACAGAATTAGTTAGAAAGATCAGTGTCAAATTTTCAAAATCCTAAAGTTAAAGAAAACATAGATTTATTAAAAATAATTCTTTATAATGTATTTTATATTTATTATTTTAAAAATAATATATTTTCCAAAATTTTTGTCACACGAAATATTTTTTTACTGAATTTTTTTTAAAATTCTTATTGATGTTGATTTCATTTTATTTCATATGCTGTATTCTTTTTTTTAATTTTATAAAATTATTTAAAATTAAGCAGCATTAATACATTTATAATTATTTTAAGAATATCCATTTAATTATCTTTAACCATGCTATTATTGAGTCAATTCCTTTTGTAGCAATACATTTTTCCTTGCTTTGAACATTAATTTCTAAATGGGTGTTTTGCGTTTAAGTTTACTAGGCATATGTATTTTTAATATAAAGAAGCAATGGTTAAATTTTCAATGTTTCACTTAAAAATTATTCGAACACATTTTTTTGTATTTTCTAACTGATTCAATTTTTGTCTTATTTCTTAGAACTTTAAATTTTTACCGATCCAAATTAATATGTGAAAGCTTTATTTGTTAGTATATACGCTTATCCTACTACTGCACATAATAAGTTCAAATTAGTTTATCAACCCTACAAAATAGTCTATTTTTAAAGAATCAAGCAGCTATATTTCTTCCAATTAGCTTCAAGTTTAAAATCTTTAAATTTGGCATTATGTCATATATTGGTTTTGAAATTTTACAGGTTTAATTCAGATATATATTTATGCCTGATTTTCATTTAAAAATCAACAATGAAGACTTTATTTAATTGTTATATTTTTCAAAATTTTCATTGCATTTTGCCACATTCTCTCCTATCAGCATCAAATTAACACATTTTAAAGAAGACATTATTTTAAGTTTTTCATTCTAATTACAAAATGAGCGTCTGCTTTTAATTTCGCATCATCTTCAATTGAGACATTTATTTCTCTTCTAACTGCTGAAACAAGATATATATTGCTGCCTTTGTTATTCTTTAATCCTGTATAATCATATTTTTCTGCTTTTTTTGTTTGTAATTTGTTTCATAGGTTGCAATTAAACGTATGGAAAATTAAGAAAAACTTGTGATTCCCTATCTCACTTTCAACTGTATGAAATTGCAGCTGAAACACACACACAGAGACAAACAGATACACGCACATCAGTTCAAAGTACTTAAATACAAGCTAGTGGTTAAGCTGTAACTCCTAATATAGTATGAGTAAAAATGAGGATTCAAAATTCTAAAATCCGCGCCCATTTCTGAAGAAACTAGTAGAAAACTGATATTAGAAACGCTTCTTAAAGTACCCTGAAAAGGGATATAATCACAGTTATGAATACTATGAAATTAGAGAGGTTTTATAATTTCGGCTAGACCCTAGCAGAGCATCCAGTTTAAATTTTAAAAATGTGTTTTGATAGAATGCATAGAGCCTACACAGTAATCTGTTATTACAAAAAGTTTGTTTCTATAGTTTTAAGACTAAAATTTTACTCACTGTCTAAAGTATTATTAAGTCTCTCAACCTGAGATGTAAAATTCGCTACTGACATATTATTACCTTTTAAATATCCCCAAGATGGATTGGGAATATCTAATATTAAGATTAATTGATGCTTAAATCCGGTATCTAAAGGGATTTTATCCTTTACAGATGACGAGCCATTTATAGATGCCAGGCTAACATGCACCTCTCCTTGCTTGTTTCTTATTAACAATTTTAGAGCAGAAAAATGTTATAGATATTTAGTGTCAATAAAGGAATAAATATAAATGTACAATATAAGCTACATGATTATAAGTTAAGAAGTAATAGAATAAAACTTTCAAAAAATTTTGAACCAGTTCTTTTTTATAATTTTCTTTAATACTTGAAATATATTACAGTGATTTAAAAATCTCATTGAAAAAGGCAGCAAAATTTCCAATAATCATTAAATTTACTAGATTCCAATTTGTTTGAATTTACAAATAGAGAATTAAAATGACTTTCCGAAGTTAAAAGGGGTTTTTTTTTTCGAAGTTTCTATAAATCAAACTGCGTAATAGATTTTGATAAGAACAGTTATTTTGATATTTCATTGTCAAAATTAAATATCATACTTAAACTTAATGCTGTTTTAAAAACTATAAAAAAATATAGGAATATCCATCTTCATGAAACGAAACCATTCTTCCTGGTTAGTTAGTTATATTAACGTCCCATTTAAAGCAACTCGAGGGCTATTTTGGGACTGACCTCGTGATTTTGAACCACGGTCAGATGACGACACCTGAAGTGGCACCCCCCTCTCCACACCACACCAGCGGGAGGACGTTTGGCCTGACAGATTTAACGTGCAAGAGACCCCCTCATACGACGGATCTTCGGTGGAATCGAGTCTCGAACCTGAACCTTCCGGTTCCGAAGCCGAGACATTAACACCAGGCCACTGCGGCCCAACCATTCATCCTGAATGGAAATTAGAAAAAAAGGAGTAATCTAAATGGGAGTATTCAAGTCGAATTTAGAGGGCGCCAGATCAGGCTTCGTCCTCGCCCTCTGACTGTGGTTGAAAAATAATAGGTTCATCTCAAAATAGCCCTAGTGTTAATTTACAGTGGGAAGTTCATACAACTTAAATAAATAACTCAAGTTGAATTTGGATCCAATATGTTCAGTGTGTCTATTAAAATCTCCGTATGGTAGTTTTTGGAATTATAACTTAATGTAATGGATATTTACTCAATCAACCTCATTTCTATCTTTCCAATTTCCCCATTCCCTTAAAAATATGATAATATAAATAAATAATGATTGACACATTCAAAATATATGTCAGAAGATAACATGTTATAGATTTGAAATTTATCATTAAGTCGATAGGTTCTACAAAACATGAATTTTTACATTTAATGAATTTGAAAAATTTCTCTATTATTGACGGAATACATTGTTTTGAAATTCCTATTCTGCTGAAGCATATGTAAAAAGAAGAAAGATTTAAATAATATTTATTAAGCATCAAAAGATTTTTAAGAATTATTTTAATAAATAAGCTTTAAAAATTTAATTTTAAGGTTAAGAAAAAGTTTCTATTAGCATGAAAATTATTAGAATACAGTTTCTACTAAAATTACAAAGACTATTTATGCACTCGTTACATTCAACATTTATCAAGCACTTATTTATTCGTAAAATATAACTGAAAAGCTTTTTTAATAAAAATTATTTTAATGACATTTAAAATATAAATTAATTCTTGAAAATTCATAGTGAATTGCCGTGTTACGGAACTTAAACATAAATGCTATTAAAGTACATAAAAAATGAATTGTGTCTTTTCTTTTCATGTAATGATTACTTTTGAATAGAATGTGAATGCTAAAAATGTGTGAAAAGTTAAAATTACTTCAAAAATTTAATAATGAAACATTTACTATTCTCTTATAAAGGATGAAAGTGTCTTCTATATGTTAGAAATGCATTCTAAAAGTCGAAATAAACTAAGTGAAACTGTGTTAAGTGTATGAAGCATTTTAAACTAATTTTTCTTCTGCTTTGTAATAGCATTATACCAAATTAGAAAAAAAAGATATTCTTGTTATACAATTAAATAGCATCCATTTTTAAGGTAAATGTAATATGTAAATATAATTTTTAAGCAGAACTGAGACCGAAGACAGAAAAACACTTTTGAGTTTTAAACTTCGCTTTTGTGCCACCCTTGGAGGCTTAATTTATATGCAAGGAAAAACGACGAACATATCAATAGAGTTAATACTGGTTAAATTAAGTTAGGAATCAGAATATAAATTAAGTTTAAATTAAATTTTAAAATATCATTACACACAGACATATATGTACACCATATTTCAGGACTTTATAAAATAGACAATGGATGAAATATGTGTTTATGGATAGATTTTGGGTTATTTCAAAGTATGTAAAATTTAAAAATAGAGCAAATTGTATTTTACTTGGATAGAGTAATTTTAAGAAGAGGGGAAATTATTATTTCAATAGTCTAATGAGAAGCCGGAGTCACTGATTGCATTCAAGCACTAATACACAAGAAAATGTGATCATAAAGAATCCTCGAATTATTACTTCAGGCTCCACAACCGATACAAAATAGACCTAATTACGAGAACTTCTATGGCACTCTTATGCAAACATACAGCGCATCAATGTCGATGAGCTCAGAGAGAAATGATGACATTATTATAATAATGATGACATTTTCATTATATCAATGAACGGGGAACATATCAAAAATATTTCTGGTGGGATTTGGTATATAGGGAATTTTAAGTGTAGATTGTCTGAAAAATTCAAATAATATTATTCTGTTAAATCACAGTAGAGTGTCATTTTACCACACTCATCAAAAGTATGATGTTAAAAGCAATTACAATGATGTGGGAAATATTGGGAAAGTAACTCATCCAAATAATTTTCTTTATTATTGATTCTATATATTCTAGATATAATGAGAGCACCAATGGGATTAGATTTATTGATATGCAATATTGAAAATAAGTGTTGAATTACTAAAGCTAAATTGAAGTCGTGCTGTCTTACATTAGGCGTGTTCTTATTAAAATGAGTAAATCAAAAATAAAACTGCATTAACACTTAATATTTACATGGTATTAGATATAACGATCGATTATTAATAGAATTAACGATAATGCGTACATCAAATATCTTGAAAAAAAGTAAAGCATCCTAACAGAGTTGAATAATCACACAATTTCTAAATTCAATAAAAAAAATTCAATTTGGTTTTCAATGTTTCAATTTGGCCATGAGATTATTTTTGACTCTTCGTTGCACCTCAGTTTCCTCCTGCTACCTTATTCGTGTTGATGGAAATGAGAAGAGCAAAACAGTTATATGCAAGAATAAATCACAAAAGATATGTCAACATGTTTTATTAACTTCATGTACTAATCTGAATTATGCATTTTCTGAATTATTCAAGGTTTTATATAAACTGAAGAGATTTACAGCAGAAAATGACCCATGATTTATTAAAACAGTTGATAACTTTCTAAAATGCCGTCTGCTTAGATTCAGCCGTCTTTCTTCTCAATAATGAACTCGACAAATGGAATGTGTAAAAATAATAATAATGGAATGTGTTAAAATTTAGCGATTTCAATTTCAAAATATAAATCTTTGAAATCATTTACTAAAATTTTTATATGTTTGTTTGGAATCAATATTAATTTTAAAAAACCCGAAAGAAAGAAAAAGGAAAATGAAAAAAAAAAAAATAGCAATTTATTTGAAATGATACATTCAAAAGTTCTATTGAACAAGCATTTTAGAAAAATTTGATAATAATAAAAACAAAAGTTAATAAATAATTTTTAAAAGCTGATATAACTTACAAATTTAATAAATAAAACAGATAATGGTTAATAAGAATAAAAGTGAAAACTAAATATTTATTCATCTTGTCCTGTGATGATAATTCTATAATAATTTTTAATAATATTATAATTTTTAATAATATAATAATTTTTAATACAAAAAAATGTTTTTTAAAATTTTTTTATAAGAAATAAGTTTTTTTTTGCAAAATATTGTTAAGCTTTAAGTAAAGTATTTTTAATTTTATGAAATATATATTTGTTTTAGATTTAAATCTAGAAACTTGGGCTCTAATTTTATACTAGTTTTATCTACCTTAAATATAAAATTAATCCCAAGCTGTTGAAACATAGAAGAGCAATTATTTAATCACTTTTTTTCTGATGGAATTTCTGGAAATAATATTCATGCTTCATGATCAAAGGAGCTTCTTTTAATTATCAATTATGTTTGACATTTATGAGCTCTACATCTTACAAAATGTAATTGCTTATTCTAGTAGAAAACACATAGATGACAATTATAGGCTTCAATACTAAAATAAATAATGAACCATGAAGCATGAAATATTCATCTTTAAATAATAGCACTTTTTTCAACTTAAAGATTATTTCGTAACATTCTATGATTTTTGAATAGAAAAATATGTATTTTATATATTTAATTTATTTTGAACTGTGCGCAATGTCTCTTCTTTTTTCGTAATTTATCTTGAATTTGCATTATTAGAATTTTGCAAAATGGGATTTAAAAAAATATTGCCTTTAGTTTCCTTTTTATTTAATTATTGATAATTATTTTGAGCATTCTTTGATGAACCTAATCTAATTTTATCCATTTAAAAATATTTTTAGAATGATTAAAAAAATATTTTTTTTTTATTTCACACAAGCTGTGATGAATTATTGAATCCCAGATATCCTGGGGCTGTAGACACATTTCCAAATGATTGAAGTTAAAATAAGAAATTTTAAATTGTTTGACCATGAAATCTGAGTTTATAAATTGTTAATTGCAATGAAAAAAATATTTAGATAAATTATTCTATATGTGTCATGATTCAAATAAAATAGAAGTTATAAAAAGCATCTAAATATATATTAACTTTTTAATACATAATTGTTTTCGTATGGATTAATATTTCCTTTCCATTTGATTAAACTATCATTCAAATGCATAAAATAAAGACATTTCATATAAAAAATTAGTTTGTTCATTTGTGTTATTTGTTAATTAGTTTAGAAGCAAGTATCTAACATTAAATTTCACATTGAAAATAACACATTTGAAAGTGTTTGATTTATTTCATGTAAGTTTCAGTTCATATATGAGAATATATTCAATAGTAAATGGATTAAAAATAAAAAATATCAAATTACTGCTTGTAATTTAAGTTTTAATCAACTAAGAATAAATGCATTTTTATATAAAGCTATATTTCATATTTTGTATTACGTCAGCTCATGGGAAAACTAATTAAGTTGGGCCAAAGTATATTGTGATTGCAAATTTATAACACGTAGAAGAATTCCAAGCAATTCGAAGATGTATAAAGTGCAAAGAATAATTTTTCTTTCACCCCAGTTTTAGATTAATTACGATATTTATCTTCGTGAAGAAATTTTATTTAACCCTTTAAACTCGGAATTATTTACCAAAACTTATTTGCGTATCATTATAAAAAATTTTGTACGAAACATCTCCTGAAACCGGAAAAAATATTCAATTAAAATAATTTTATTAATTCCAATAATAATAAAAAATATTTTCTCCCCTGACATGTGAAACAGGATTCTCCCTGCTATTCAATGATAAATTGCACTATTACGAGATAATAAGAGCGTTTTTAAGCAATTTTAAGCAGTATTTTTAAGTACCGGTTAATCAAAAGTCTGTTGCATTTGAAAATTGCATATTTTACTTAATAACGTAAGAAGTGATGTAAAAAATTACACAAAAGAAGTAAAGAACATTAAATTTTATTGAAACCGAAAAGAAAGTGCTAAAAATGACCAATGGATGACCAATATTATTATAACATAAGCCACAATTAGCATCAAAGTTGATTTTTAGTAAACGCTTTGTTAATTACAGCATATACTTAAAATGTCGCCCATCATCTGATAATAATATACGTATTTGAAAAACAATGCTATGAACCGCATTACACTGCATATGCGTAAGTATGGTGAACAAATTTAGTCAGCTGTTATCTTTTAGTTTCCCTAAGAAATTGGAAAAAAAAAACGGTGAAATGGTGACTTCAACCATTTTACCATTCTCAACCACTGTCCTGCATTAGTGTTTCCATACCAATTTTATGATTTTTCGGAAGCCTAAATTCTATTATTGACGTAATTGACGAAGTTGACAGAACTTCAAAGTGTGAAATGGTGACGTTAGACAAACAATCTCCATCTTTTCATATTTTTTACACTCTTTATAGTTTCAATAATACAAATAACCATTTCAAGCGCATGCATCCATTTTTATTTCTCTACCTACATTATTCCGTGATTTGCTGGATTTTAAAATGTCAGCGAACTTTTGAAAATGACACACGCGTGAAGCATAGTGTTTACAGAGATAACTTTTGAAAATTCCAGTCCCGCATGGTATGTAGTTGTGGGAGAATCTTGATCTAGTGGTAGTAAAAAGATGAATAATCAGTAACGTTTCTATTGTAACTGGAATACAATGCTTAAATATTTTCCCTTAGTGCTTTCAAACTGTCATAATTCTTCCTGAAATATTAGCTATAAGGATTGCGTTATAGTTTTCAGGTTTAAAATTAGACTATTTTTAAGTGGTTCGGTTTAGTTAACATTTCGGTAATTTTCTAGATTGTTAGTTGTGGATATATGTTTTTTTCGGTAATCACTTAAGGGGCAGTATTTTCTGAGGTTTATTCATCACAAAGATATAACCAGCCTAAGGAAATCAATGATTAAAAATGTTATAATTCTTTCGAAATAATCAATATACGAGCAGTCCAAATTTACAAGAAAAAATAAACTTCCCATATTTTTCTGCCCCCATATTACTATCACTTGAATCATATTTAAATATATATATTCTATTGACACATTTATTAGAAGATGTATTCCGCTCATTAAAGACGAAATGAAATTAAATCTCTGAATTTTACTATCACACAGATTCTTCATTGAATCAAGCATTAATCATATCATTAAATATATACGTACTATTTATTTCGAAATTGTTAATATACAAAAAACTGCTTTACTAATAAATTAAATTAATATTTTCAACTATATTTTTCTTTACATTTTTGAGACTGAAGGGTATTTGCTATATATAAACTCATTACTGATTTTTAAAAATCTAATTTCAGAGATATAAAAAAAATTGAATATCCAATCAAGGATTCTTCAAAGGAAAATACACCAATTTGGGCTTGGCAAAAAATATTTTTTAAAGTTAATTAAATTTTCTTCGAAATTTTCTAAGGAAATTTTAAATAGCTGTATTCCAATCTTGTCAAATTAAATAATAGAGAAGTGCAATTTTCCCATAAGTGAAGAAAATTTAAAAGAAATTAAATTTGAATGTAATTAATTCCTGTGCTGAAAAACTCTGAGTAAGAGTTAAAAATTGCTGTTTTAAATCTATATTGTGCGTTAAAAAAGACCCAATTTCCTTTTTTTTCAGGTGTCGGAAATTCTACATTTCCCTTCTAAGATTACTTGCTCCTTATTTTTTGTGCCTTTAATGAAATTTTATTTTTTCACATTAAAGCTACTCCGATCGATACCACAGCAAATTGTGCTTGTGTATTATATTAAGTTTTTAAGCAAATTTCTCCGTGGGTTTTCAAGCCTTTTAGTTTTAAAGCAGAAAAACTTTCAGGTTTCAAGACTCAGGATTTTTTTAAAAAAGAGGCTATTATTATTTTCAGTTTTTATGTTTCAAACAGAACCATTTTAAAATTAATTACTTAAATTATTGAAGCATAGAAAATGAATATAATACAATAATTGAATACGTGACAAGTGATCATCCTTTCTTATTTCAAAGATTATTAGAGTTCGTCTCCTATAAGGACATTTATGATTCTGATAAATGTGATTAAATTTACAAAATATTTACATAGTTATCATTTCTATCATTTATAATAATTGTTTTAGAAAAAATTATACTTAAATAGAGAAAAAATGTCGATACTATAAATTCAATGATGACTATAAGAAATTGGTCACATTTACAATCATTTCCATCTGTGGATATTAATATTGGTACTGGTTCTCTTCTTTAGTTTAAAAGCATTTTTAAACCTTTGGTACTACAAATGCAAAAACGTTTACTATCGTATCTCAAGCTGGAAGTAATCTTCCATCTTTAATCGCTATTCAATTAGCGCTATGAAAAAAATTACTTTCAATATTTCGCTTAAAGTTTATCTTAAATGTTTTCTAATAATAAAGATGAGTTGTTATGTTTTGACACTCTATAGGCCAACCAGTATTACCTACAGCTGCCAAATTATGCTTATATATATATATAAACGGATAAAAATGTGTAAATTCAAGAGATTTTTAGAAATTTTAATTAATTAAAATAAAATTGAATTTTGATATTTTACTGGGGTAAATTCTGAAAGTATCATTGCATTAGTATATACACTGAAGTGACAAAAGTCATGGGATAGCAATATGCAAATATATAGATGGCAGTAGTATCGCAGCGATAAAGTATAAATGCGCAGTTCGTTTTCCAAAGCTTTCATTTGTGTTCAAGTTATTCATGTGAACATGTTTTTCGTGATTTATGGCGACACGACGAGAATTAACAGACATTGAACGTGGAATGTTAGTTGGAGCTAGACGCATGGGTCACTCCATTGCGGATATCGTTAGTGAATTCAACATACCGAGATCCACAGTATCAAGAGTGTGCCGAGAGTATGAAATTTCAGGCATCCCATCCCATCATGGACAGCGCAGTGGGCGACTACCTGCACTTAACGACCGAGACCGCTGACGTCTGTGTAGAATGGTCAATGTTAATAGACACGCAACACTTCGTCAAGTAACTGCAGGAATCAATGCAGGATGAACGAGGGACGGGTCCGATAGGACTGTGCGGCGAAATTTGTCTTCCTTGGACTATGACAGCAGAAGACCGACTCGAGTGCCTTTACTGACAGCACGACATCGCATGCAGCGACTCTCCTGGGCTCGTAAGCATATCGACTGGTCCCTAGACCAGTGGAAAACCGTGGCGTGGTCAGATGAGTCACGATTTCAGTTGTTACGAGCTGATGGTAGAGCTCGAGTGTGGCGCAGACCCCACGAAGCCCTGGACCCAAACTGTCAGCAAGGCACTGTTCAAGCTGGTGGTGGCTGCATAATGGTGTGGTCTGTTTTTACACGGCATGGACTCGGTCCTCTGGTGCAACTGAACCGATCATTGACTGGAAATGTTTATGTTCAGATGCTTGCAGATCACTTGCAGCCATTCATGGACTTCACGTACCCACACAACGATGGGATTTTTATGGATGACAATGCGCCATGTCACCGGGCCAAAACTGTTCGCGATTGGTTTGAAGAACATTCCGGACAATTCCAGCGCATGATCTGGCCACCTAGATCTCCCAATATGAATCCCATCGAGCATTTATGGGACATCATCGAAAGGTCCGTTCGTGCCCAAACTCCTGCACCATCCAACTTTCACAATTACGGACGTCTATACAGACAGCATGGCTCAATATTCCGGCAGAGGACTTCCAACGACTTGTGGACTCCATGACACGTCGAGTTGTTGCACTTCGCCGGGAAAAAAGAGGACCGACACAATATTAACAGTCATCCCATGACTTTTGTCACTTCAGTGTATTTTATATTACATCATTTCGAGTCTTAGAAATGAGTTTTTTAAATCATGTTTGTATAATAATCGTGCAAAATTTTCATCAGTATTTATATTTTTAATCAACTATTGATCTTCCTTTTATACATTATGAAAAGGTGAAGAAGTGGGATTCTACTTAATATATTTGCAGTTTACAAAACAAATAAATAACTGTTACATAATGATGAAATTTAAAAGGCAATTTAACCATGTATTTACACTTTTAATTGTTCTACTATATTGTAGAATTATCTTCATTTGGAAAATAATATACCAATGAATAGATCATATAGGAAATAATTAAAATAATGTTATTTTAATGTCTAATAATTTGACAGAATCATAGAAGTACAAATACATCTAAGCGATGAAACTGGTTTCAGAAAAAAGATTTTTAAATGCGGTGAACAGTTTGATTTCCAACGGCAGCTAGTATTGTCATAAAATTAGAACAGAAAGTCTCATAAAACAATGAAAATCTGAATCTATAAATGGAATTATTTTACATAACTGAAAAGCCTATTGGCATCCAAAGGTAAAATTAATTGAAACTATTAAAAAAATATATCTTCAAATTAGGAATGATGATAATGTTATTGCAAGCAAGCGAAACAATATTACAAGAAAAAAATTGTGCACAGTTAAAAATAGAAAATATAGAAATTGCCGATGGAAATGAGAACAAGATAGATAAAACTATACATAAAAAATATAAATATTTCAAACTAAACTCAACTATTTGATCAAGTTGAAATCTTTCACCATAATACTTTGATAATTATTCCTTTTCTATCTTGAAATTTTAATAATATATTTTTAATTGACTAAATTTTAAATAAAGACAAGTAAGAGGAAATATCCAAAACATTCGAACGAATGCTTGAATCATCAAAGAATAATTATGAATTTTAAATCTGATATTACTAGTAAATAACAAATTGAAAATTAAAACTTAAGATGGTTTTTGTACCATACCAAGGCAAAATATTTATTATTTATATGTTTATTGTTCATTTATTTTTATAAATCATATTTATCAATGTGATATCCGTTGATAGCAGACACTTTTTTCAGATGATAATGAAAACTCACAACTCTTTGTATATATTCTTCAAATAATTTCTCGAAAAGCACTCTAAATTCAAAATAAAAACAATGTATAGATAATGAACAAGATAGAATAAAACTTGTAAAATAAAATTTTTGGAGGCATGCACATGATAAAAATACTTGATATATATCAGAAACTAATATCAACAATACTTTTAAACTGTAATTGCATTTTTTGCAATAATGAGCAAATCCTTTAGCGTTCAATTTAGTTTTTATATTTCTTCGATTTTTGTGTTTTCGTGAAATGAAATTGAAACTCATATTGCAAACAAAAAATATATATTCGTTGTTAAAGAGCAAAATCAAAATTGTTTACAAAATTATTGTAAGCATAAGTTTTAAGTTTATTCTGAAATATTGTGTTCAGCTATTACAAATGAAAATATTTTATCAATACTAATAGAGAAATAATATAAATATTTGCTTTGCAGAATTTAAAGAATAAAAAGTATTGAGAAAATTCAAAATTGAAATTTATCTTATATTCTGTGAACCTTTCTCGAATATTTAAAAATGCACATTTAATATTGCAGATTAAAGAATAACACATCATTTTGTTGATTTTTTTTTAAAAGGTTGAGTCCAAGTGATGTGTCAAGTCACTGTCATCGAGCTTCCAATTATGTGAATATTGATAAAATTGAATGAAAAAAGCTTCAATGATTTTTCATTTAATTCGTCATGTACGGTACTTTGCAAGATTTGGAACGTCATTTAATTTATCTTATTTTTATTGATTATATGTAAAATCAGAATGCAATATAACTAAGATGATGTAACTTTATAAAAAGTGTCCCATATAATCACAAACACTTCCTATGCTGTTTATGATAGAAAATTATTTCCAGTTGGAAAATACTAAAAATGAAATAAATAATTATTTTTGGGTTATTTGAGTTACTAAATGTCTTATTGAGAAAAAAAAATATATTGCCTTTTTGTTTCTATCTCTGAAACAATAAATTAATTTTGTTATGTTAACTTTTTAAATAGAAAAGTAAAATTATTTTGCCAATAAATCTGACTCAGATGAGAAGTTTTCAATTTATTTTTTAATCATTGCACATTTTAAACTCGAGGCATGTTTTAAGACATCATAAGAAATAATAATTGCTATTAAAAGTTTTCTATAAACAATTTAAATTTTCGAAATGCACGAAAATTTTTAATTTATAAACAAGAATAATAATTCTTAAGCATAAAAAATCATGAAATCTGAAGCAAGATTATTTTTAAAAAAAATATCAAAGTAATTTATTTTTGAAACAAGTAAATCAGAAACTGAAACACTGCTAGTTAGAGAATAAAATTTCTCTTTGAATCATGAATGGGAAAAACAAAAAATAACAGCAGGACAATATATAAATGATACAGTTTCATATGTTCAAATATATTGTTAGTTTTCAAATTGATTTATGTAACGGAACTTAAGGAAATTAGAATATTTTGAAAGACTAACATTTTGACTGACTGAATATTTTGACACCATTGCATTTGCTTAAAATAGATTTAATTATTTATGTTTAGTGTATTTAAATAAGTTATAAGAAAATATTTAACAAAATTGATTTTTATAATCGTCATAAGTAAAAGCAAAATTTATAAACGAACTAATGAGTACATCGCAATTTATAGAAGAATTTTAGAAACATTATTTTTTTTGAAAATCCACAAAGAATATGATGAAATTGCAAGCACAATAGTTCTATTTTGATGAGTATTTTGATTAGAAAACATGGAAAATATTTTTTTTCCAATATATAAAGTATATTTCCGAAAATACTTTGATTTCCACTCGTTTACAACTATTTCCATTCATTATTATCATTTTATAATGAAGAATTATTTTGCTTTTGAAAGAATATAGTTTAAGTATGATAGAGCGTCGGTGATCTCTTTTTTACAATCATTTACATTTCGGAATATTTCTTTGAACAGAAACTATATTGCATACAGAAGTCATTTTGTGCAATCCCCGAAATCTCCTGATTTCGGCTCTTTGTATAAGTTCTGAGATATCTAACAAACTAGTCTAAAGTTTCTGCATGAAATGTGGATTTTATAAATCTTATTTTCATGGTATATAATTCTATTATACAAACAAATTTGTATAATATGCATTAAACATTTGTACTGTTTAAGTATATCAGTTAATGAAAGTGACTTCTAGAAAAGATGAAAGAAAAGTTTTTAATTATTTAAATTATTCCACATTGTTTTATTATAATCGTGATTTAAAAAATATTCAAATATCCAATTAAATAAAGTTGCGCTGCCCTTGTAACTATTACATTTCACAAACATTTTTGTTAACCAACTGTATATCCATTTAGCGGTTTAGTTAAAAAAGGAAAACACGATAAGTTTTTTTTATTTTATTTTAAATATACATCAAAATTAGTTTTTTGAATCTGTGAGAAAGTTCCGTGAAATATCTTTATATTCAAATCCCATTTATTTCAGTCAGCTATTAGATTATAAAAATGTGAAACTTCCTTTGTTGGTTGTGTTAAAGAGTTGAAATTATTTATTGAGTATAATTACTATGACAGGGTGTAAACATTGTGTATAGAAATTATATGTAAGATGATTACACATTCATTCTTCTTGGATTCTTTCAGCAATTTATTGTTTCATATAACTTCAAATGTTTTATTTTACTTCATTTAAAACGTTTGTGAAACTGAAAATAAATGCTCATCAGTAACTTTACAAATTGACCATTACACAACACGTTTTAGTTGTAGGAAAATATTCATATATCAACTTCATGTGTAAAATATACAAAAATAATCGATATAGAGAAGGTAGAATGGAAATTTCAAGAATATTAGTATTACTTTTTCAGAATATATTTGTAACTTCTGAAGTGCTACAGCATGGCAACGTTCAATGATTATTACCAATTACTCTATTATTACATTTTATATTTTCTGCTAGTATTTTTACTCAAAGGAATAAGTTATATTCAAATTTGCAAAGAAATATCCGAAGCACAAAGGCATTTACCTGTAGAATAAAGCTACTTTGAAAACAATGAATTTTCTCTTTTGTCTTTTTATTATAAATGCGATATATTTGTAAAAATAAATGAATCAAAATAACATTTAATAGAATTTTTTTTAAACGCGTAAATATGTCCTGTAATTTCTATTCTTGACAAATCTGTAACAACAAATTGCTTCATAAAAACAATTTGTTTTATTTTATAGTTTAAACACAGTTTATAAACATTTTTAACGATGCAACATTAATTTACCACAAAATTGAAACTATCTGTAAATATTTTTTCAATAAGTATTTCTTCTTTAAAGTTTCATTAATTGTGAAATTATGTGACAAAATTAATGACAAAAATCTCAAATAAAATGCAAGTTGAACATTATGAATATTATATCATAATACCCTATTTCTGATATATTTAGGAAATTTATTCATAAATAAAAGTATGCATTTAATAGTAATGATTTTTTTGGATTAAGCAATTAATATTTATCATCATTTTCAAAAATTTTATCATTAATTAGGATATAAATAAATGATTTCAAAATTTCCAAATAAATTAACAATATTCTTTTTGGATCCCTTATTTTATTAAAATCCCAAAAAATGTGTATAAAAGTTTAATTGACATGTTTTAGATTTTTAAAAGCGTATCACAAATTGAATCTTGGAAAATGCAATTTCATTTCGTCATTCTATATATAAGCTGAATTAATGAATTTATTCCTCTTTATATCCATCATAGAATACTTTTAACTATTGCGCAAGTTGTTGTAATGTAAAACTATCTCCATGGACCAAAGAATTCTACTTAAAATGTCAAAATGGCAATAATGGTTGTTTGAAAATAGCATTTCTATTTGGAGATCCGGTGGAATAATTATATTCAGTTAGTGCTAATTTAGACTTGTTAAAGTATGCCATCATTATATTCAAATGCATATAAACAACATTTAACTTCTCAGGAGAAGAAACTTTTTTAAAGCAATATATCTTCTTTTGATGTCAAAAAGGCAAATATAAGATAGGCAGATATTTTTCTTCCGATTGATTTCATACATAAACAAAAGTATTAAATTTTATTTTCTCTGACATTGGCATCAACGAATAGGATAAATATATTAGGGTATTATATAGGTGGGTAGGTATAATATTTTATTAAAGAGGTGAAAAGGTATAAAAGGTTATTATAGAGGTGAGTAGATAAAAAGGGTATTATAGAGATCAGTAGGTATAAAAGAGTATTATAGAGGTTAGAAGGTTTAAAAGGGTATTATATAGATGAATACTTAAAATAGGTTAATCGGTAGGTGTAATAGGTAGTTATATAGATCCATCGGTAGGTGTAATAGGTAGTTATATAGATGGGTAAGTATATAGAAACATTGAATTTAAAGAACGGATATAAGAATAAATATCAAAAAGGCTAATATAAGATAGGTAAATACATTTCTTTTAATAGGTTTCAACGCACAAACGAAACTATTAAATTTAATTTTCTTTGATATCGGTATCAACAAATAAAAGAAAGGTATAATAGAGTGTTACGTAAATGTAATATATAATAGGTAGTTATATAGGTAGGTAGGTATGTAGAAATAATATCAGGAGCGAATACGATGATAAAGGTATAAATGACAAATATTAGAAAAGAGAACTCTCATTCTTTCAATTGGTTCCACTGCACAAATAAAGGTATTAAACCTTATTTTCTATGAAACTGACATCAGCAAATACAAACTGTTTTGACATCTGCATTATACCTGGATTATGGAAATTTTATTTATTATAAAAATAATACAAGTCAAAGCAAGTTTTTATTTTGGCTGCAAATTATGCGAAGTAAAAACATTCCAAATTAATTAAACCTTAGGCTCAATTTATATTGAAACATTTTAATATATTTGAAAATTAAATTGGATTATTGCTGATCAAATCATTTTTCCTAAATAGACCATAATTTAGTATTTACTAGATTATAATTAAGGTAAATTATCAAAATTCCTAGTACAAATTCAGATTGATTATACAATTTTTCTCTTAAAAATCAATTTTTAAAAAATAGCAAGTGCAAGTTGTTTTCGATTTAATGGGAAATATAGTAAGAAAAAATTGTGCAGGCTTGTTTGAGAAAACTAGTTATAATATGATGATTTTTGGCACAAGTCATTCTGAATATTTGTTTTAATGTTACATTTTAATCATCTTACTTTATAAAAGCTTTCTTGAAATCAAGGCTTTAGAGTTGTTAAAAATTATTTGTAATCTTTTAAGGTAAATATTTAGATAATTTTATTCTATATAATATACATTCTTAATCCAATAATGCAAATTTTAAATTAAAAAAGCATATTTTAATATTTTTCTTTTATATTAAGTTGAAAACATACAAATAAAGATAAATCTGAAAAAAATGTTGAAAAAACATTATTTAGATTTTTTAGTTCAAGTTAGAAATTTTAGTTAAATTTAGTTAGATTTTCTAGAAAAAAAGATATATGTTGTTTTCCTAAAAGCCTTTCAATAAATAGGAAAAATATATTTGAAATACAGTAAAAAAATAATTGCTGATCAAGTTTGTCTTTCTTTATTTCTAAAATAAATTAAAACACAAAAAAACATCAAAATGGTCTAATTTGGACTGCAACATGTAATTAATGGATAGAATAAGAGGTCTCAAAGTTATTTAATTGTTTAGAAAAAATATTGTCTAAGGCAATAAAGAAAAAAAAATCTAAGATTCTAAACTAGCCATAAAACCGAAAAAACAAGTGTCTAAAGAAGATAGGGTAACAGTAAGTAGTCTGATACTACGCCAAAAATTTTGATTATTTTCTTCTAAATTTTAAAATATATATGTGTTACTGAATATTTTAATTAAACATTTAAAAAAATTAAAACTTCAAAATTAATATAATATGTTTACATACATATTTGGGATTTCTTTTGTAATTTTATAATTAATCAATTAAAATATAGCTAATTTTATTTTTTCTTTATTTATAACCAACTTTTTCACACTAATGAATAAATATTTCAATTTGAATCTTTATTTTAACTAATAAAAATGCATGCTTATTAATACTATATTTTACAGAAATAAGCATTTTAACAATATCAATATCCTTATTATGGAAATGAAAGAATTAAAATGACTTAAGACAATTTGCTCTTGGCTCTATCATATAGGCCGATAATGAATATTAACGCTTTGGTAAAAGATAATTTAAATTAAATATTTTATTTCAATTTTTGTTATTATACCACATGCAATTGTTAATCCTGTCCTTATTGATTATTTAAATATGCTTAAAATTTGTTGTAAATACATGAAGACAAATTAAGTTTCTATTTAAAACACGTTTCTGAATCTCAATTTTTTTAAAAATCAAATTATTCTTATTGAATAATATCATTTCATCTATTTCCTATTCTATGAAAATTGCAGTTATAAATATTCACTAATGCTTTAAATGTATTGCATTCTTAATGTCTTTAAATTCAAAAAATGCAAAGCAATTTCTATTGTAAGGCACCGAAATTAATCTTCGCATTTCACTGATTCCATGAGTTCAAGTTATCTTCTTTCTTAAAAGAAAATAATATTTTTTGAAAGATATTAATAAATATCTGTCAACAAACTATTTTATAAAAGTAAAATTGTTGAAGATAAAATTATGTATAACTTAAAAAGTCTTGTAACATAACTTTATCTACATTATATATAGCGTACATAATTCTTTTAATCGGAGATCATTTCCATCATGGCGCTATAGAGATATTAAATTGTATTGCCAGTTACACTCATTTTATAAACTCCCCGATAATGATTTTTTTATTCTTCCTCTTGCTAATTGTACGGATATTTAAATATATATTTTGTTTAGAAATGGTTGAAATTTACACATTTAAATATGCAATGTAACAATGAAAAGGATTACAATTTTATAGTGAATCTATGGATGAAAATTAAATAAAGATATTTTTAACAGCAAAATTTAAAATGGATATATGCAATTATTAAATTGTTGCAATTAAAAAAGTAACAATAAAATTTTGAAAAAAATAGTTTAAAATAATAAATAATATTACAATTAATTAATATGCATTAAAATTTTTGGTAGATAGATAGGAAAATCCTTCATTTTTTTAAGTTCAAATCATAAGTAATTTTAAAAAATATTAGCGAAAAATAAACATTTCCATTTTTAAGGCACAGTTTTATGTCAACGATCTATCCTGCAGAATGTCGGACATAGAAAAATACATAGAAACATTTTTATGCATTTATATTAGAAGAAATACAAATTGCTCATACATTAAACTGCAACATCATTCTTTATCTTTCAACAATTAAGGGAAGCAGTGCTAATAAATATCTAACGAAACAGTGAAAAAAGTTAAATTTCATGTAACAATCAAATATATTGTTAAAATTTATTTAAAAAGTCTAAAAAAATTCCAAAATTTAAAAAAAAGGAAAAAAGAAAATTGTTGCCAGTGAATATAATATATAAATAGATAGATAGATATATTTTATCATTCTAAGGCAATAATATGGTTTGAGGTTAAGAAACTTCAAAATATCTCTTGAATTTCAATTGATTAAAATTCTAATACATATTTAAAAAATAATTCAGATGTACTCATTTTCACTTTTTAAAGTACATTTGTACAGAATTTTATATTTCTTGGAGTAATAATTTGCTCTGCTGTTCGCCAACATTCACACATACAACTTTATTACTGCTAGAAATAATTCATATTTGATTTTGTTTCTGTTAACATTTGAAATTCTTTGCTTTAGCTTGTTTTCAAATTTCAGTCCTAATAATTATTTCCATTGCCATTCGATATTATCTTTTTAAACAATAGGAATATAGCTAAAATATGGGGAATTATTTATGAATGTGTTTGAGAATAAGTTTAATCTTTCTTCGATCTTTCCACCGTCTTTCACCACCTTTCTACAATGGACTTTAATCAAATAATAATTTATATCCTTAATAAAAACAAAAAATGTAAAATTTTATCATTCATTTTTATACCCATTAAAATTAGAAAAATTTGAGAAAATGGGCTAATTATATATAATTTTTGTAAAAGTAGTTTGATTATCTGCTTAATTTATGTACATAATTTCGTTTAGAATATAAATCCAAGCTGAGTTCCTTGCTTGTGGATCAATATTTCTTCTTGTAAAAGCGACATATTTTTTTTAGTTATGAGCTATCTTTCTTGGCAAAAACTCTGAAATGGAGGTGTTAGGAGTAGAAAGATAAATAAAAGGTTAACAACTTCTTTCTAATAATCTTACGAATCTATCGTTAAAACACCACCATGATAATATTTTTTTCCAACAGATGTTTTTGCTGCCATTTATTTCCTGTTCTTTGATTTTTTTTTAGTGTTAGGATTCGCTGATATCACTGATGAGTTTTGTGGATTGGATAGATGAACACAGACATTAAAAAGCTATGAATGACATTTTTGATAGCTGTGGATGACATGTCATAGATGTAGCATTTTATCTCTTCGGGAAACGTATTTTTAAAGATTAAAAGCGTGTCCTTACATATTTAAAAAAATTTTAAAGTTTTCCCTATTAATCATGATTATCCTAAGACTAAAGTCATTTAAAAATCTCTAACTATTATTTAAAAAAAAGGCAATTAAATAGATAACATTTTATGCCAAATTTTTGAGTAAATGTTTTATAATAAATAAAATGTTGCTCGTGCTTAAATTTATACTTTTTAAAATAATTTGCATTATTCAGTTAGAAAATAATTCTAGCTCTTAAATCAAATACTATATGTTCTGGACACAAAATCCATCAAGTCGAGATAATGCCATTGGATGTACTGGATGTTCTATGTTTCAGATATGAATTACGATTTGTAGATGAGTTAATGAAATGTATGAACGAGGTTCTCCGAGGTGCATGAGAAGCTCAGAAATACCCTTGGCCCCATAAGGCTCTATTTGATCAATAGACATTAAAAATAGTATTAATATCAGTGACTTCGTCAAAAGGCTTGTATATTACTCATAAGCAACAAAACAACAAATCAAATTCTAAAATAAAATAAAAAATTGGACACTATCTAAATAATTTCTGTTAACTGTTAAGGATATAATACTTAATATAACTGCATATTTCGAATAGCCATTATCAAATTTAAGTTTTTTTGAAAAAATAATAGTCACTTATACATAGTTATAGGAAACAATTTTTTTTACTCAAATATATTTTTAACCATAAAAAATTATGCAAGATATTACTTTCATTCAAAACTTCAATGTTTCTTCAAATGTGGATTTATATTTTTCTGGCGATAGCAGAAGAAAAATTGACTAAATATTTATTCTAAATTATTGTATGGAAAAGTAATTCATCATTAAGACAACTGCATTTCATCTGCCATGGAGTTAAAATATATCTGGGAAATATGTAAGGGATTAATACAATATTTACTTTTTTAATGATCTCATATACATCATTATAAGTTCAAATAAGATTATTTTAGAACTAAGATATGCATGATTTTAATAAAATTAACTCGAATACGAAATTTGAATCTGCACCTATGCACTTGTTGCTTTCTTCTTTGGATAAAGTAAAAATAAAGTAGGTAATAGTATATGAATCTTATAAAAATTATATAAGATTTTAGAGTCTAAAATGAGTATTTCAACTTTATATATTATTCTTTTTCACTGTATTATAATAAATACAATTATAAATACTTTTTATAGTATATGATTTAAGTTATGTTTTCAATATTTTAAGGCATTACCAGAGGATTTAATGTTAAAAAATCAGCCTTGGTACTTTAGAACCCAAATTCAAAGATTTTTTTAAATGTTTATTTCAAAGAGTAATAGTAAAAGACAATCGAGATTTTACAAAGAAGCTTTATATAAAAATATGACAGAAAGGAACAGTTTCTGTTTGTCAGTATTTTTATTTTGTTTTTATTATCATTACGACTCGTTGTCTTATGGCAAATCACAAGTTCATTGTTCTGAGAATTTTTTTATGTATGCTTATAATTATTTTATTCACAAAAGATTTCCATTGAGCTTATTATCCTTCACTGAGCATTCTTTGTGACAAATATTTATTTTGCGACTAACCGAAAGCCAAACTGGATGAGTGATTCTATTATCATGTATAAGTTAAGTGTTTTTTTTTTAGCTTTTTCTGAAAAAATAAAGCTTTTATGTATAAAATAGCTCATTTTTGATTCTGTAGTTTCAGATCTGTCTGTAATCAGTTAAGAATCTGTCTCTATGTGAAAACAAAACTGTCTTCGTTCTTTCTTTCTTTCTTTTTTTTGCAAACAAAAAAAAATTGAAAATTCGCTTATTTTGAAAAGAATGAACTATATATCGAATCTTTTTAAATATGTATTTATGATTAATCAAATTATTTAAGACTTTGATGTTTTTTAATATAAGTAAATAAAGTAAGCTAATTTAAGATAAATAAGTTAATAAAATAAGTTAAATTTTAGATAATTTAAATATAAGTAAATAATTGCTCCTAAACATGCCTTTGAAGGCTCTATTATTATATTATTATATCTAACGTATATACGAGCAATAAAACAAATTTTTAAAAATCTCTTTTTTAAAATTCTTAGGCTGGTAAAATACTGCCATCATCATATGTTTAAAAAAAACATGTTTTAGTTAAAAAAACAGAATATTATCGTCACCCGGAATTTGCCTAAAGTTTGATTTATTTTGTCATAAACGAATGTCTTCAATTTTTTTAAATAAATAAACATAAAAATAAATACATATCTTTATATGTAATTACAAAAAAGTATAGTATACAATATTAAATATTAGCATAATATACACATTCAGGTAAATTTTAAATCTTAGAATATACTTTAAAGTCCTAATATTTTTTTTATTTGTATGTTTTAATACGATATCTGTTATTTTTTTTTATATAAGCAATATAGTTTTTGAAATGGAAAAAAATGTCATTCTGTGAAACGTAAAATAAATGATGCTTAACTGTCAAAGCAGGTCGTTTATACGATATTTTGGAAATATATGTATATCATTCAAAATCACAGTAATCACTCGAAACCTTTTCCAGCATGCATGTTTTGCCCGTCTATCTTCATAGCTTCTTTCTTTATTGTTTGACCTTTAGGATTTTATTATGTGCCAGATAGTGATAATTGTTTGGGTTTTGTTTGCGCTCTAAAATATTGTGTTAATCGTCTTGAGTATTGTGTGTTATCTAAAAAATTGTATTTATCAACATGTACCATTTTTTGTGAAATTGTAAAGTGGGAGTTTCTTAATCACCAAAGATTATATCTCAATTAAGGAAGATAAAGATCATATAGAGTATTTAGTCATCAATATTGTTGAAAAATTTAGATTTTCTGTCTCTAGTATGAACACCCCCCCCCTATCCTTTCAGAAAAACCGAAAATGAAAACCGGTAAAAATATACAATATGATGAAAAAGAGTAGATGGTCTTTATTCTTTCCTCAGAAAAAGAAGCATTAAAGTGGTGTTTCAGTATGATTGCAGTAAATGAACATTTATGTTAAGTATTGTGAGTGTCTGGAAGTATCTTACGAGAATTCATCTTTGACTCTCAATAATTATTATATAAAGCATGAGTGAACAATGTGAGGGATCTAAAAGTGATTTCCATGCTTCACTTTGATCGATACGTGGGATAAAATACACTTGCTTTTTGCGTGAATGAGATAATTTTAAAGTGATTATCTCATGAGGAATCTAGAAGAATAACTGGATAAAAACGAACGCCCGCATAAGAAAACATTAAAACATGAAAACGGGAATGTAGTAAATGAAAATTTGATTCATCTCAATAATATATTATTACTTCCACTTTACATTATGGTTTGCTTAATGAAAAAAATTGTTAAAGCGCTATAAAAAGAAGGAGAGTCCTGTGAATACCTAGCAACAAGTTTCCATAGTAAATATAAAAGACAGCTGCTTGTATAGGCACATGAATGTATGAAAGTAGAATACTTTAAAGCGAAAAAGAGATTTGGCGTGCATTAAAGGAAGTAGTCCTAGAGTTACACTTGAATTTTAAGATCTCAATTTCATAATTATCGAGGAAAAATATTAAAGACAGTAACTTCGGATATTTGATGTGTTTGAAAGAGTATTTTTAAATTCACGTATCTAATGTTTCAGCCGAAATCTTGCAGAAAGTAGTGAAGAAAGGGAAGGAAGATTTTACTAAGATATAAAGCAGATGGAAAGTAGATACTTGAATGCAATGCCAAAATGATGGCTGACTACTGCTGGATACTATCTAGAGAAATCCAACGAACTACGCATAAGTATACCAAGAGATCTTTCAGGGAAAAAAGAAAATAAAAGCATGATGTTGCGATGACAAAGCATTAAGATAATAATGGTAGCTGATCTAATTAATATAATTATAGAAAAATTCTCTATTTTTTTCATTTTTTTAATTATTAATAGCAAAATATAGTTAAAATTATCTACTTTCACTAAAAAAATATGCAGTAACTTGAAGCCATATTAATCATAGCAGTTATCATCACAAACTTAAGGCTCATGTGCATTTTCTGAAAAATCTCAAGTTATTGAGAAAAAGGGGTTTCGAATTTGAAATCAAAGCAATAAATAAACTAAAAAGTTATAACATTGAAAAAACTTTTTCATGACTCAAGTTTAGCCAACCTATTGGCATAAGTATTAAAGTTGTTTTACCTACTAAAATTTATCTGCAATGATATTTTGTGTCAGATATCAACTGCAATCTCATGAATATTATCAATCATCAAATGATTCATTTGAAGGTTCTTAAAAATTAAAACGAGACACTTTGTTTAGTGAGAATTAGTTATTTTATTCAAGAATTATTCGCTTTGCTTTTTTAGAAACATTAAGCAGAATATACTTATTTAGACAAAAATAGAAAATCTAAATTTTAGATGCACATTTGAATAGGAAATTTCATAGTTTAAAACAGTTTTTGAATTTTCTTGATAAATAATTAGGGTAAGATAACACGGCAACATTAAATATTGGAAATAAACCGAAAGAAAGGCCGAAAATTTCGGAAGACAGCAAATTGGAGAAATCGCATAACTTAAAATTTTTTCTCAATGCGCCTAAACAATATTAGCAGTGATATCAATAATATATTTATAATAAAACGACTAATAAGGTTCAAAAACGTAAAAAGGGGACTTGACGAACAGGAATGACTTATTAGCAGCAAATTACTCATATATGGAAATTTCAGACGTCCTTATGTAAATTTTAAGAAATTTCATTTAACTATTTTGTAATAAATTTTACAAGCCAATTACTTATGACAAAACATTTCATAATTTGAGATTCGCATTTTCAGAGATTTATAAAACCGATTTCATTTCATTCTTATTAAAAGTTTTGCAAAACATGGATAAAGTTATAATGTGTTATAACCATTATCTTAAAATGCATTTATTATATATACAGTGGCAGAAAAAATTGAGAGTGCACCTTACGTTTACTTGATAAATCCGACTTCCAATATAAATAGCACATTACCGAGAAGTGCAAACATGTTTTTATTTTTATATATGAAAAAAAAAAATAAAAAAAAATCAACGAAAAACTTCCAAACTGAAAATTTTCGGAAGCATTTTAAATAAACATACTCAGATTTTTGCCTCAAAAAATTGAGAATACACCTAAGGAATTTTTGCCATATATCGCATAAAAATAGTGTCACTGCTAAGTAGCATGTCTTTTGACTTTTATAATGAACTAAGCTTATTTGTACCAATTTCACCAATTTTTGAAGGTAACTGAAAATATGTGCATGTATTTTGACTTTTATAATGAACTAAGCTTATTTGTACCAATTTCACCAATTTTTGAAGGTAACTGAAAATATTTTACTCCATTTTTCCTGCAAAACTTATTTTATATGGGTTTTGTTTTTGATTTTGTGTTTTTAAATTACTTTCGCGAGTATGATCCACAACATATGGTAATATTCAATGGCATTGATGCCGGTTTACTATTTTGGTATTTGTAACTGCTATTCTTTTGATGAAAAAGACTCCATATTTTGACTGCTGTTTTTGTACTGCTGAAAAATGGAATTTCCTTTTAAACCCAAATATTTAACAAAATCTTTTAGATTGCTACGAAGTATATTCAAGTAAACCATATTTTTTTATAATGCCATCCAGGATAATTGAATTTCCTAACATGGTTGAAGCTATGCAACTTCAAATCATGACAGAGTTACCAACCACCATGTAGGACGCATTTTTTTAAAATTCAAAGTAATATTAGGCTTGCCCCCATACAGTACGATTGCTGTGACTGCTAAAAACGTCGAGTTTTCTTTCATTACTAAATACAACTTTCTTTCAAAAGTTAATGGTCTTCTGTTATGAGTTTTTTGCAAACTTTAACAGCTTTATCTTAATTTTCAAGTTGATGAAAGGTTTCTGTTTAACAATGCGATGTTTATATCCAGCTTGTCTAATGGCATTTCTCACAATTTCAGCACTTACAATTTGCCTGTGATTTAAGAATTCTCTGCTACAAGTTGAATGAACCATATGATCACAGCAATCTGAAGAAAAATATAAAAAAAATTGTGTTTAAATGGGCATTTCTTTTTTTCAGCCGGACTACGACACCAAACAGAATGCACGTAACGTCAAAATATGGTATCCTTTTCATTATGAACTACAGTTACGCACCATCACCCCTGCATCATTGCCATTGAATGTTACCATATATTGTGGGCCATACTCGAAAAAGTAGTTCAAAAACACAAAATTAGAAACAAAACATTTAAAACCAGTGTTGAAAGAAAAATGGTTTAAAATATCTTCAGATACCATCAAAAATTGATCAAATCGGTACAAAGACGTTTAGAGATCATTTTAAAAGTGAAAAGACATGCAATTTAGCAGTGGCATTTAATTTTTATACGAGATATTGCAAAAATTTCATAGGTATACTCTCAAATTTTGAGGCAAAATTATGTGTATGCTTATTCAAAATGTTTTTGAAAATATTCAATTTAGAAGTTTTTCGTTGATTTTTATTTACTTTTAGTTTAAATTATGGCATTTGTTACGTATAAAAATAAAAACATTCTCAGTAATGCACTTCTCAGTAATGTGTTATCTATATTGGAAGTCGGATTTATCAAGTAAAGCGTAAAATGTACTCTCATTTTTTTAAATTAAATTGCAGTATAAAATGATTACTATAAACAATAATATTAGCAATATAAATGTTTTTATAAAACTTTTGCTTTTCTTTAATTAAATTAGCATGAAAATGACTCTATAAAATTATTTTTTTTTGTAACAGAACTACAGCACAGATATTGGAAAAAAATTCTAAAGCCATAATTTTTATCATTTTTCCAAAATATCTGCATGATATTAGAATGAAATTCTTCTGAAATGAAAAACAATACCTTCGGAATTTCAGAACAAAACCATTGTTTAAGACCATATGATATTTTATATTTTAGGAAGACAATATCATTTTATTTCTTTAAACATACTTTCATTCTTGAAAAATTGAGATATATTTTCGAAATGTTTTTTTGAATTAATTATGTGATTCATATTTTTGAAATAGACAACTTAGAATAAAAATGCAGAAATTTCTTTCATCTCCGAAGCTATTTCTTCTTCCATTACTTTACATTCTCCAGTATGGGTATTATTAAAAATTCCCCGCATAATCCTTCAATTTTTCAAAATGCTTTTTTTGCTATATTCATTATATTCATAATGAATGCAACACACACCCTACACACATTTATATGTATATATTTCCAAAGTCTACAATTTGCAAAAATAAAACCACAATATATCCATCTTATATAAATAAATTCAATGTGCCGAGATTTGAAATTTTTTCATTTAAATATCAAAATATTATTTTTCAAATAGTGAATTTTTAATTTAAATAAATTACTACAAAATAGCAAGACACAGCTCATTATGAAACGAAAATTTTCAAATAGTTTATAATTTCCTCAATCCTATCATGAAATTTAATTTTAATAATATAATTTTAAGAAATGAAATGTAGTTATTTAATTAAAAAACCCTGTCCTCTGTTGAATAAATGCCGAAATTAGTGTCTAAATATGTTTCTGCATTTAAATAAGGAACTTAATTTATTCTGTTTTTGTTATTTCATTAAAATAATATTTCATTTCCATAATACATAAGTGGTAGTAGAAATAGTTTCTTCACACTTTCCATTTATAGAAACCTAAATGGAACTGAATAGAATGATAACTCTAGATACTTAGAGTAATATGAAATCCTACCAAATATTTTATATGTCTTTTAAAAGTATAATAAGAGAAGTTTATACAAGTATTTATTTAATTCAAGTTTTAATAATTATATTACAGGAAGACTAAACTCAGTACATTTAAATAGTGAGATTGGCATTGATAAGCATATTTTGATTGTAATAATAGATTTAATTTTAATAAAATAAGAAATAACGTTATACATTACAAAATAAACAATTACATTTCCTAGTAAGCAGAGAATTTAGTTTATATACTAGATTTATTCTAAGAATCTTACCAGTTAGAGATTGTTAATTCAATTGGATCTGCTCTTTAACCCAATTTTCTAGAAAAGATTTCTTTTATTTTATAGCAAACTTAGTCATGGCATCGAAAGAAAAGTTCTTTATCCCACGACAAATAAAACCACCTCTTTTCTTTCGAAACAAATTAATTGATGAAAGTGGCCTTTACCATCTTTTTCGAGCTCAAAGAAAAATAAATCTTTCTTGAAGAATTAGGCGATCTATTGAGTGAAGGCATGAAGTGTAATGCATCTGCTGTACTCATCATTTTACTATTTCAATTCCTCTGAGATTGCAGATTTTTAGTTCTATTACATAAGGACTGGAATTATGTTATTGAGGTCAAATCAATTCTGTTGATAATAGGAGGAACAAGATTTTAAATTTAAATTGATTTTTTTATCTTCATATTTGGGATTTAAAAAAACTTATGTTTCTTATTAATTTATATTTTCATTAGTCATAGTATTTTTTTAAATCATTTGCTCCTGTTTCTTATTTATCACTAACATTTTATAGCCATATTATTTAACATATAACTATATTTTGTTTCCAATGTGAAAAGTCAGCATAGGAATATATATTTATTCCTATGTCGACATTTTCTATAAGCAGTGTAGAAAAAGATATATGATTAAAAATTTATAAATACAATTATCTGAATATACCGGAATCTAATCAGCCATGTTTTTATTTGATTAACATCACAATGAATTATGCCACAATGGTGAATAAATTATGTTCAATGCCACAACGAGATTTCAGAAAAAAAGAAGTTTGAAGCCACGATATTGTTATATGTTGCACCTGGGAAGAAAGGGACACTTACTTTTGTTAAACTGAAGAGGTTGTTTTAGCTGTGGAGGAAATAATCATGGCACATGCAGCCTATATACTGTCTTTTGTAAAATGAACGTACCATGATGTAAGGTGTACACAGTTATCAGTAAATTGCTGTAGGTCTACATATACAAAATCGAACATGTTCAAGAATTTAAACATAATAATCCTACTTCAAAAGAATCTTCCGAAGAATTTGCACGAACAATAGAAAGGAGCAATGCGTGGAGAGATAAGGCCCTTTCTTACCTAAAAGGAATAAACGTTGGTGGCCAACACTTTTTTTTATTTTTGTGGACAACACCTTTTTTAATTTTTGTGGGTAGTACATTTTTCATTTTTGTGGACAACATCCATAATTGCAGGATATCAGCCAGAAACCCGCATGTTATCTATCCATTCCCATTGCATTTTCCTAAAGTAAACGTTTAGTGTGGTGTGACAGCTAGTTTCATATTTGGACCATTTTTCTTTGAAGGACTGTCGACAGTTTTACCTGTTACATGCAGTGTGACTGCAGCTCGCTTAGAATCAGTATTAAGACGTTTCGTGATAACTTAACTCCAGCCACACCGCATTTTAGAAAAAAGCAATTTTTTGCAGGATGGGGCTACACGCACACTGGCACATGTAGTATACACTTACTTAAACATTATTTCAAGAATGAAGGGCTTATATGTCTAAGCTTTTCCCCATCTCTGCCATCAAGATGTTCAACCCACAACTATTGCTACTCCTAGCAAGGGAATAATTCTAAAGACTTGTTTATGGGGATAATCCAAACAGTTTGGTCGAAATGAAAAAGGCCATACAGAGACAAAAGCGTAACATTACTCCTGATGTGATAAGAGCTACTGTTGCGATTGAAAGGAAGCGATTTAACTTATTCTAAAAAATTGATGGACGGGATATTGAAAATGTTTTGTAACACGCTCCATAAACGATTAAATACATTTTAATCTGATCTGATCTATTTAGTTTTAAAAATCGCATACAGTCTTATTTTCAATATGGTGGGGAGTTTTTAACATTTTTTTTTCTTTGACGGAGAAGAAATTCCTATGATCTCCTTTTAATTACACTGATGGAAAAAAAATCCCAACAGCTGCGCTAGATAAACGAAATTTGGTAGGCGTGTTTATACAGCTGAAAGGTAACGTCGATTCAAATTTCGAGCTACAAGCGTAAGTGTGGCGCTAGTAGTGACACTATGAACAAGCAAATGAGGTTTGCTTTAAATAAGCGCTGTAAGGTTCGTGATCGTTATTTATAGTTGAGATTTGACGTAGTGGATTAATATTAGTCAAGGATGCCTTTGAGAAGACGAAGAAGCCATTATCAACGGCTCACTAAGTTAGAACGAGGTCGTGTGGTAGGGCTACGAGAAGGTGGGTTTTCTTTCCGCAATATTGCTGAAAGACTTCCACTGTGCATGAGTATTGGCGGCAGTGGTCAAGGGAAGGTGCTGCCTCAAAAAGACCAGGTTCCAGGCGGCCACGTAGTACTACTGAGAGGGAAGACCGTCGTATTCGGCGTATGGTTGGGGCTAATCGTACTGCGTCTGTAGCTGAAATTCGAGCTGCAGTTGGCACCACAGTGACACAACGAACTGTTACATATCGGTTACTTCAAGGACAGCTCCGAGCCAGACGCCATTTACAGTGCATTCCACTGACTCCAAACCACTGCCGTTTGTGACGTGAGTGGTGTCAAGTTAGAGCTCTTTGGAGGACGGAGTGGAGATCTGTTGTGTTTTCTGATGAAAGCCGGTTCTGCCTTAGTCGCAGTGATAGCCGTTTGTTGGTTAGAGGGAGGCCAGGTGAACGCCTGCTAGTGACTTGTCTGCGGCCTAGACACACAGGGCCTACTCCTGGAGTTATGGTTTGGGGAGCAATTTCCTATGACAGCAGGAGCAGTCTCGTGGTTATCCCACGCACCCTGAGTACAAATTTGTACGTCAGTCTAGTGATATAACCTGTTGTGCTGCCATTCATGAACAGCATTCAAGGGGGTGTTTTCCAACAGGATAACGCTCGCCCTCATACCGCTGTTGTAACCCAACATGCTCTACAGTGTGTCGACATGTTGCCTTGCCCTGCTAGATCACCAGATCTTTCTCCAATTGAGCGCGTGTGGGACATCATTGGACGACAAGTCCAGCGTCATCCACAACCAGCATTAACCTTCCATGCATTGACCGCCCATGTGCAACAGGCATGGAACTCCATCTCACGAATTGATATCCAACATCTGTACGACACAATGCATGCACGTTTGCATGCTTGCATTCAAAATTCTGGCGGTTACACCGGCTACTAATGTACCAACATTTCACATTTGAAAGGGCTCTTCTCGCCAATGGTTCTACCTGTGATTTTGGAACTTTAATCAATTAAATATGTTACCTAGACAAATGTATTCCAAAAATTTCATTACTGTACGATAATTTTTTCTTGATGTTGGGATTTTTTTTCCATCAGTGTATTACCAAGTGTGATAAAATTTTGTCCTGTGATTTTACTTTTATGTTCATTTCAAGTTCAACTTTAATTATAAGACCCCTATATATCATTCATGAGTGCTCAAAATTCTATGTAGAAATAGGGTTCCATTGAATTCTTGAAGATCTTAAAAATACATGTTAATTGATAAGAAAAACAGAATCCTAGCATTTAAATCGAGCAGTAATAAATCAATCAAATTATGAGATAAAAATCATGAGCAACAAAACAAACCTCCAAGATTATGTAACGAGAGGAAAAAAAGACATTTCAGTTGTCTTTTATTTTTCTATAGTATAAGAAAGCCTCTCATAAGGACAATATAGATGCCAGCAACTGCAGCATTATGTGCATAAAATCATGGAAATTTGTTAATGCCTAATGATTATATATTTCTTGTTTTCATAAATGCCATAAGAAAAATTTAAAAATTACTTGCATATTTAATATATTTTAGCTTCAGTATATATAGAATCATTTATTTTTAAAGTTTCTTTAAAAAATATTTAATTTGATTTTAAACATTTTTTACATTTTTTATGCTTTATTAAATAGTTTATTGACATCGGAAAAATACTTTTTCACCTGAATTCCCAACATTTAAAAATAAGAATATCCTGTAATTTTAAAGCTGTCGTGCTTTTCTTAAATTTTATATTCCACTGCCCAATAATTCAAAACAATCTAGATTGAAATATTCATAGAATCTATTAGCAGAATTAATTTAGGTATTCACGGGTTACTGAATTTGAAATGACCGATTTTGTTTCTGAATGAAAATTAAAAGCAAATCCATTGTAACTGCTTTTCAAGGTGATTCGTATTCATGGATTTTTCTCCTAACTAAATACTATCTAAATATTCCTTTTACAATTTTTAGAGCGTAAATTTCCAAAAATTATTAATCTTATTCTGCGTTTTTATTAGTTTTTGAATTTGAAACATTTTTTTAAAATCAAATTTTTAAAAAAAATATGTATTTTTCACGTGATAATTTAAAATAAGAAATTGCTTAAAGTGAGTTTTTCTTACCCTTTAAAAAGTCGAATACTGGGATTTTTTATTCGATGATTTCCATTCCTACGTTTGATTATGCTAGCTTTTCCTCTGAAATTTTTTTCAATTTCATCGACTAATAAATAATAGAGGTATTTATTACTAAATACTTAATCCTATTATAATACAGCATCTTTTTAAATACTAGGGGCATAGAATTCATTGGCTGAAAGAATGCCTTCAGGATAAAAATATTCTTAAAGAACTTAAATGAGATTCTAACATGATTTAGTGTGGTTGGAAATTTTCATAAGCACATAAGTCTAGTTTAGCATTTTGTACTTCTAAATACCCCACACTTGAATTCCTTTCATCAGAACTAAAAGTATGCTAATGTTCTTAGAAGAAAAGCAAAATTTCCTGACTTGAAATAAACTTAACATTTTAATAGAAGCTTTTCTTTACTTGCATTTTATTAACATTGTTCCTTTCGAACAATAAACATATATTTCGTAAAAAAAATTATTTTGATTTGATAATATTATTAAATTGTATCACTTGCAAGTTATATGAAATTGCAATTTAAAACAACAGTTTAAATAATAATAAGAAAAAATATCTTAAATCAAGTAACAGATTATCCGAAATGGGCCGATCATTTACTATTGTATCGCTTGCAAAAAAGACGAGGAAGATTTTGCTTTTGTTAAGATAGTATCAGAGTATATTTAATAGAGAAATAAATATATATAAATATGGGAATATAATTGTATATAAATATAAGAATGTAAATATATACAAACTAGCAGCATCCTCATGGCGTTGCTCGTGGCATAGCATCCAAGAAAAAAAATAGCGTTAAGATTAAGTCTAGTCTCCCGGTTATATGATATGGACATGTTAAGCAACATCAAACAGCACATAAACATATATTTAGAAATTATTAAAAATAGCTACAAAAATCTTTTATAGTACCTATTCAGAAATAATTAGGCTGTTAAAAATTTAAAATAAAATATATTATTTCCCTGAAACAAAACAACCCACTAAAAATATACAGCAGGAAAGTTAATTTATTATTTGAAAATATACAAATAAATCACTGTTTCCAATGTTCCACACTTATTTATCAACTCCATATAGTTTGATATAATGATAATTTGCACTGCTCATGAGATTTTAAAGGAAGGCAGTTACTTCACTCAATAGAAGTGTTCCTTCTCTAAGTTTATTATTTCTTTGATATTCTCTAACCGAATGTTTCTTACCTTTTCATTCTCTTTATCTTGCGGCAAAGGAAATTTCTTTGGAATTTAATATGTTACCGCCAAGGTTGGATTTTCTTCTTATGGTGTAATGCGATTTGAATTGCGGTTTAAATTCAGATGTAGATAAAAAAAAATTCATCGCATATGCGTACCCCAGCTTTTGCTATTTGTGCATGCGATGTTTTAGCGCAAGCGTGGAATAGTTAAAATCGCATTTATAAAACTCCCTTTTATTATTTTGATATGTCTTTAATGTATTAAAACCTTTCAGAAGAAATGTTCACCAAAGTATAATAAATATCAAAATTATCCGTTGATTATTTCTCGAGTTTTTGTAGTTCAAATAAACAGACTCTTTCAGGAAATTTTATTTTAAACTATGTATAGATATATAGGATAATATAAATAAACATCAATATGATAATATAAATAAGTGATTATGTAAAAGCAACATATTTCTTAACAAATTCTTATTGGCATAATTTCCCTAATTCATCATCTTGTTCTAATGATCTGTACTTTACTGCTAGATATATTAATAACACCTTAAACTGAAAATCTGCATTACAACATTATTAAAAATATGTTGAAATATAAAAATTATTGCAGAAAAAAATTAAAGTGTATCTGAATACAAAATTTGAACTTGGATTGATTTCAGGAATTCAGCTGCAATTTATTCAAAATATTAGAAAATAAAATATTTATAATCACGTTCTTATGTACTATTACTTTTAATTTACTTATCAAAAGTTGACTTTAGTGCTTCACTGAACATTTATATTATTTAATAACTCAGATTTATAGCTCTTTATTGGATAAAATGCCATATCCCTGTGTAAGACATTGTTGCAAATCTCTAATGCGGCTTCCCAGCACGATTAATTCAATC
>JAPMOQ010048382.1:4487541-4530922 GCA_026543055.1 Argiope trifasciata
ATTGTTGCAAATCTCTAATGCGGCTTCCCAGCACGATTAATTCAATCGTGTTATTAAAGTTAAGGTTAACTGCTCTGTAAATAAATGTTTAATTTCAACAATTATTTGATTTTCACTTAATACATATGATTATAAGTAATGAGTCATACCATTAGAATTCAGTCAAGCATTTCATAAAACATTTCACGCATAGAATGATTTCACAACATTTGACATTACTTGGAACATTTGACATTTTTATGATATTTGTTCCTCAAATGTTGAACATATTATTCGAATATCACATTCCACCTGATTTTTTTCCCCTGAAAATAAACGACAATTCTAAAATTCTAGATGATCAAGTCGTATCATCATAAAAATTTATATTTTATCTAGGATATGCATTTAAAACCACGCACACAAAAAAAAATCTTCAAAGCCTCATATAATTTAAAAGCATTGAATTTAAATGCTCATAAATGAAATTTACTGGCACGTTTTATAGGCACCATTAAAAAGATTCTTTTTCTACACTATAAATCTTGCTCTTTTTTTCCCTTTTATTGATCTTTCTTTCACTAAAGGGGATTAAGTTTCTTTCTTTGAGCCATAGTTGAAATCTTAACAGTGATCATTTCGACAACCGAAAAAATCTGAGTTAGGCCTTAATATTTTTTAGCTATTTTCTTTTAAATAAAAGACTTTGTTCGAATCTAAACCCAACTTTCGGAAGCTAACGAAAGTTTAGCATTTCCAAATTTAAGAATTATTAAATTATGAAAGCTATATGGGATAGCAATATGCAAATATACAGATGGTAGTAGTATCGCAGCGAAAAAGCTTTCATTTGTGTTCAAGTTATTCATGTGAATAGGTTTTTCGTGATTTATGGCGGCATGACGAGAATTAACAGACTTTGAACGTGGAATGTTAGTTGGAGCTAGACGCATGGGTCATTCCATTGCGAATATCGTTAGTGAATTCAACATTCCGAGATCCACAGTATCAAGAGTGTGCCGAGAGTATGAAATTTCAGGCATCACATCCCATCATGGACAGCTCACTGGGCGACCACCTGCACTTAACGACCGAGACCACCGACGTCTGTGTAGAATGGTCAGTGTTAATAGACACGCAACACTTCGTCAAATAACTGCAGGAATCAATGTGGGACGTACGAGGGACTTGTCCGATAGGACTGTGCGGCGAAATTTGTCTTCCTTGGGCTATGACAGCAGAAGACCGACTCGAGTGTCATTACTGACAACACGACATCGTCTGCAGCAACTCTCCTGGGTTCGTGAGCATATCGACTGGTCCCTAGACCAGTGGAAAACCGTGGCGGGGTCAGATGAGTCACGATTTCAGTTGTTACGAGCTGATGGTAGAGTTCGAGTGTGGCACAGACTCCACGAAGCCATGGACCCAAACTGTCAGCAAGGCACTGTTCAAGCTGGTGGTGGCTGCATAATGGTGTGGTCTGTTTTTACATGGCATGGACTCAGTCTTCTGGCGCAACTGAACCGATCTTTGACTGGAAATTGTTATGTTCAGATACTTGCAGATCACTTGCAGCCATTCATGGACTTCACGTATCCACACAACGATGGGATTTTTATGGATGACAATGCGCCATGTCACGGGCCAGAACTGTTCACGATTGGTTGAAAAACATTCTGGACAATTCCAGTGCATTATCTGGCCACCTAGATCGCCCGATATGAATCCCATCGAGCATTTATGGGACATCATCGAAGGGTCCGTTCGTGCCCAAACTCCTGCACCATCCACACTTTCACAATTATGGACGTCTATACAGACAGCATGGCTCAATATTCCTGCAGAGGACTTCCAACGACTTGACTCCATGACACGTTGAGTTGTTGCACTTCGCCGGGCAAAAGGAGGACCGACATGATATTAACAGTCATCCCATGACTTTTGTCACTTCAGTGTTTATATATATAAAGAATAGGAAATATATAGATATTTCATGAAATAATTTCAAAAGGTAGTTTCAGCTATGTTTTAAAAATTTATCGTACTACTTCAAATCGTTTTACCTATCGACAAGTATTCATATACGAGGTTCACATCATTTACCAGAATACCAATAACCTTATACCAGCTTCAAACTACTATCGTTTGGATTTTAACAATCTCATACGCATAGGATAAATATTTTTTTTTAAAAAATTACAGTCTTATATTTAAGATGAATTACTGAAACTTTATCGAATTACAGGGATAAATTTGTTTAACTCTATTAGCAATGTATATTCGAAACAATATAATATCGAATGACTGAATAAATGAAAATAAAATGTTAACCATTGCCTATTTAATAATAAAATTACTGTGTGGTAGATATTAAATAATTGATAAATTATAAAAATAAAATAATTTTCGTTTTTAAAAAAGTGAAAACCATATTACTATATTTATACCGCACATTCATGAAACACATTCATGCAAAAGTTTAACCATAATTATTGCAAATGAATTGTTTCTTTTAATTACAAAAAGGGAAAAGTACATTTTTTATCGTTATTATTTAAAAACGCACACGAAAGATTAATAAAAATTTAAAACATTAGAAGTATAAATCTAAATTTCATACTTTTTATGTAAGGTTTTCAATAAGTCAGAAAGATTTCAAATATTTTTAATCCAATAAATAGTCAAAAGCATTTTGATAAAAGAAAGTGTATTCTTGTGTTACTGTCAAGATTTGTAAAAGAATGCTGTATTGTTAATGAAATTCTAACAAAATTTTCTTTAAAATTAAAAAAAATCATGATTTATCTACGATATCAATATTCATGAAGAAACATTTACATTCAAAAAAATCACGAAGAAAAAAAAATCCAAATTTATGGAATTCTAAAGTCTTTGAAAGGTAGTTATTTTTTAACATAAAATGGTAATATTTATTTTATATAATTTTTAATTACTCAATGTCACTAGTATAAAATTTCTTTCATAGCAAGAAAGAATATCAATTGAATGTTAATCAATTAAATTCTTTCATAGCAAGAATATGAATTAAATTTTAATTCATGAATTTTCTGAAAATTTGTAATTTTATGACATTACTATAATTTAATAAATCATATTACAAATTAATTTCTGTGAATTATATATTAAGCAATCAATAGAGGAAAATTTTTAATAAATTGAAATCGAAACCACTTCCAACTATCTCATTTCTCCTAATTTTGGTCAGCATATAATATCAAAAGTATTCATTTTGAAAGCGTGTTTCAGTTAAAGTTGATTAAATACTTTAAAAAGCAAATGCAAAATTCAAGATTACCTAAAAAGGCAGAAATGGAATCTTGGAAACCTTGAATAGAAACCTTGACTTCTGAATAGTCATCTTTAAAACATGTATGTGAACACAAATAAGGTATGTTGAAATGCAAAAATAATTAATTTAAATCAAATAGTCTTTAATAGCAAAGTTTCAATAAGTATAATATAAGTTATAATAAGGATTGAATATGCTTCATTTGATTAATAGAAATTTGAGACATGCAATAAAAAAAGTTAAAAACTAATTAATTAATAATACAGAGTTCCAAAAATTCTTTAGTAAGAATGTAAGCTAGACTAGAAAGTGATCACCGGCCAGCCAAGGAATGGAAATCTTCTGATCTCAAATAAGAAGAAAAAATTAAAGTATTCAACAATATATAGCAACAAAGATTTTTTAAACCGTTTGCACACAACTGGCTGGTCTTAGAGAGAAATATTTAAAATATGCAAAAATAACCATAATAAATAAGCATTTTTTTACTATTAAATCAAGAATAAAGATGAAATTCTAAGCATATTGCTGCATTTTTTCTTGTTATGTGATAAAAAAATAATATATTAAAGGATTTGATATACTAGGTTTCTTTGAGAATTCTTTCCTTTATCTTTTTTTTCCTGTTTCATTTGATCATTTACACTTAAATATTATCCATATGGTTACATACAGCAAATGCAAGTTAGATTCCATGATAAATTATGTATATCTGAGAGAAGTTTGGTCTTGATTATTAATCTTGACGGAGATGCCCATGAATTTTAGGGAAAAACTTTGCAAGAAAGTCACTAAAAATTAATTTATTCTAATTCAATCTTAAGAGGATTTGCTATAAATGCGAGAATACTTGTTTTTTTTTAATTGCTCTAATCTTTCAGTAAATAGATCCTTCATGTTATGCTGAAGTGATTCGTGTCCATAGTTGAATTGATCTCATCGTGATATTGCTTCAGAATTTTAAAATGAAGCTATTTACCGATCTCCATGTCTACAACTGAAATATAAACGGGTTCACAAAGAATCACCTTTAAGAACAAAACAATAATCCAAATTTATCTCATTACGGTCACATTAAGAGTACAGATTTGTAATCAACGATTATCTTGATAGAAGCTGTTGAAATATTAGGTACTTTATTATTTTCTCATTTTTTAAGGTTTCTGATAATAAATTATTTATTTTTCGTATGGAAGTCGAGAGACACAAATTTTCATCAGAAGAGCCACATACGACCTCTGTCCTAAAGATATAAGGTATTTCCGATATGTGATACAGCTTATATATGATAAAAGCAAAAAAAAAAATTTCGAAATGGAAAGAAAAAAATTTTTTTTAACTTATTAACTTCCAAAAATGTTCAAAAAATGGAATTACATTATTATTTATTGAAATTAAAGAAAGTAGAATAAACATGTTTTACGCTCATAAAAGTTTTTATTAGTTAGCCTGTAGATAAAAATAGCCCTTGAATTTTTGCATCAATTATTTTTAGCTTACGCTGAACATTAATATAATTTTTTCATATAACTTTTTAATGAATTTTTGTATTAACTTCGTCAATTAGTATTTTGAATAAATATTTATGTACAATTAAATTAGTATATAAATTTTAAATCAATAAAACATTATTTCTGTAAATAAAGAATTCTTACAAAATACATATGAACTTGCAAAAATAATAGTTACAAACATGAATTTGTTTTCGGCTGAATTTTAAAATATTGATAGAGTAATTTTGGCAATTTTCCAGTTAATTTAAACTTTTCCAGAACTTATCTCGACAGCAAGACTACCATTGTTAGAATTTCATATTTATTTTTTTAAATGCACTATATTTTCTTAAAACATTGGAGTGTTCTTTTAAATTTGCCGTTTCCTTTTGCCTATTAAATTTTATCCGGCATTTCTGACTATCAACTCAATTGTATGTGATATATTTGGTCAAAACACTCAGTGAAAAGCCCATTAATTTTCCTTTGTTGTAAATGATTCATTTTGGTTTCTAGTCAGGCTTCTTTTTTTGTTACAGTTGTAAATAATTTTTGTTGGATTACTTACTACAGGGATACTCTTTTTTCTCTGATATTTTCAGATGTCTTATATCGTACTTTTATCTCTTATATTTGATGAATTATAAACATATATACTGACACCCATCTTCTATTTCATCGTTCTAAATACCCCTGGAAGAGAGTAACATATTATTGAAGAAATTCTGGTAATTAGATTTGTTCTGAAGTTTCCAAAGATGGTGACATCAATTAATATATTGTAACAGAGTATTATTGCGAAATGATTACTGATAAATCCTTATTTTCGTATCATATACAATTTTAATTTGCAATCTCTAGAAGAAAGAAAAAAAAAAGATTATGAATACAAATTTTACGCTTCCTACGTAAGCTGAACTAACTAATCGCAGCAATAGTTATGAAAGTGATTCATGAAATACTTAAGCACTTAAAGGGAATCTGGGGAATATATCGCCCTACTTCTAGACAGAAAACTTAAGGTGTAAGAAATTTTATCATCAGTGTAGGCAAATTCACCTATTCGTTTATTTACACTCATATTCATTAATTTAGAATAATTCAGAATCCCTCAGAAATCGAACCCTAAAATTCATATATCACCCATCAAATGACTATAAATATCTTCAAAAATCATATGCAAATTGAAAGAAGCTATCAGATGGCACTGGTAAATACGTAACAATAACGAGAATGTAAAGAGAGGGTTATATTAGAAACGGTGCCAACGGAGTAAAAGTATTCTCAAGAATTTTGCATGCAGATGATTTTTATGTGATAAAATTATCTGCCCTCTAGTACTTGGGAGTATTAAAACGGGAGTTTCCGAGGAATTCGGAGTCGCCTAAGTGTAAACTGTAAGCTTTAGCAGCGATTGCAAGTAGATGCCACATTTCTAGTGAACTTTGGATTACAACGTCGAATGAGGACCGATATTTGGGAATTACTGCCAAAAGAAAAAGACGAAATACGGTAACAAATTTGTATCGTCAGCTCTCTTAAGCTTTTGGCGTAACAGTTTCAAGGCATACCATGTACAAAAACTTAGGGTAGATTGGTCTTTATGGTCATAATCCTATCAGATGTGTTCCATTTACTATAACTCAATGCCACCTGCGGTTAGCTTGGAATAGAGAACATGCATTGTGAACAAGACACAATGGAATTGTGTCACGTTTTCCAACGAGTCCAGGTTTAGCTTGCTCTTTGATTCTCACCAAACAGTCATATGCAGAGCGGCAGATACCTATTACCACCAAGAGAATATCGTTGAATAACATAAGGTCTATCTATCGGGACGTCATTCTTGAACATGTATGTTTCTTTTGGAGCGCCATGGGCACAGAATTCGTGTTTAGGGATTACAACATCCGTCCTCACCACGCAAACAACCTAAACGGATGCATTCAATTGGGGGATATAATCCGTATGGGCTGGCCAGTATTTTGATCGTACTTAAATCCAGTAGATCATGTATGGGATAAACTTGGACGATGAGTGGCATTCCGTCAATCACCACCTGCATGTTTACCGGAACATCTGAGAGCATTTCTTGATGAGTGGTATAATATTCCCTAAGGTCAGATCGATAATTTGATACTCAGCACGCCTAAGCATTGTGTGGACTTTATTGCATTGTCTGAGAAACATACTATGTTTGTAGGGCTTAAAAGGGTGGAAGTTAATTTCTCATTAGTAATATTTCATATAATACATTTTTACATAGAGAGAAATTCAATTCTGATACTGCTTTAGAAATACCTGGTGTCAACGAGCAGTTATAAAAATTTATCATTAACCAATGTGCATCCAAAGCATTAGAAAAATATGATAATTATAATTTTAAAATGTATTCACAAAAATCAATAATAATTTAAATGTTAACAGGGATAACTTGCAATTTAAAAATACAAAGTTTCAATAAACTCGAAATATAACTGCGAATTTTATTATTATGATTGAAATCAAAACACACAAATACACAAATCTTTTGCATACCATCAGTTTTAAAAAGTTCATGAATACAAAAAGAAACAATTATTTCCAAAATATAAAAACAGTTCCAACATTGAAATTTTTAAAAAAGCCGATGGTGTAATCAAGAGCCTCATTCCAAATATGATTAAGCATTCAATCGTTTATTTAAAAATAATTCCCCATTCTAGGAATATTTCTTCATTTTAATCCAGAATGGTCGATCAAGGCAAAGTTTCGGGTCTTAGTGTAACACTTTACATTTCACAAGCATCTAATGCACCACAACCGGGTACCGACTATACTTAAGCGTATTTTAATGTATACAAAGTTTTAATATAATATCACTCAAATTAATGAAGGGTTTATTCTGCCTTAGAAGCAACATCTGGTTTAATGGTACCTTTTTGGAAGTTTCATGGAAATTAGATTAAAGTTTCAATATCTAGGAGCATTTCATGCATGTGCATAAGGAAAATCAAGGTGGTTTCAATTAAAGAAGTTTTAAACACTGCTGTGTCTTCCAGAAAAAGAAAAAAAGAACGACTTGTTAACTAAGCCAGGGTTAAAGATTTATTTTTATTTAAAATCATAATTTTAGGAGAAATCAAGCTCGAATAAAATTATATAATTAGGAGAATATACCTATTTTATATACAAATGAATGAATAATATTAAAAATTTTACAGTATTCAAATTTAGATTATAAAATATATCCATTCTCAAACATTACAGAGGATGAAGATTATCGGAATGTAGCTTTCTTCTCTTATCAGAAGTGGCCTTTTTTTACTTGATAATATTTACTTACCAGTATACACTATACATATACCAGTGTACAAAGGATTAAAGAAACTGTTAAACAATAATTTGTTTTACAGACTATTTCTTTCAATCTTTTAATTACTTATAACTTTTTTAAAATTATTTATAAACTTTTATTTATTTTTCTTCCTTAATTGCTACACATTCATTTTTCAGGATCATTTTTTTCTTATATTCTCTGTAAATATTTGTAGTCAGCACTTTGCCTACAGTAAAAATCCAATGATCCTAGCTGATTAAGTGGTAATTTCTGAAAACATCATTAAAGATGATTTTCTTCGATACTATACGTGTATAATTTTCTCAAACTTTTCCATGAAAAGAATTGTGTGAGGACATGAATATATGGTGACAACATTAAACAATTCTGATTAAATAACATTGTATAAAATATAGACTATCGTATTCGAGAATAATTTAATAATAGTCGTCATGAGATTTTATTCAGTGATTTTATTTACTCATATTATGATATTTCTTGAAATACATGAGGGATTTTTAAAATAAAATTATACAAAAGAAAAAAATAATGCACGGAAACATGTATTGATAGAATGTTTATAGCTGTCTATTTTATGAAACATCCTGGAGTAAATTAAAATATAGCCACTAACTGAAAGACATCAAGATTAAAGGAAATAATGTTTATGAGCAATTTTAATTCATCATTGCCCATGATAATGGTAAAATATAAGCAAATAAATATTTTATATTAATTTTTATCAATTATAAATGATGATAATTCATTTTATACTTTTATTTTAAGACAGAAGGCTATCTCAATATTATTCAACTTTAAATCGTACAGTACAATTTTTATTTTTGGAATTTCAAAACTCCTAAGAAATATATATAATAATTTTTAATTATGAAAAAAATCACAGTTTGCATAGTCAGATTAAAAAATTTGTCCCTCTTTCTGCTATTACTTTTCTGTTTATATTTTTTTGATTCAATAAAGTATGAGTTTGATATATTCTAAAAAGATTGAAAAAAAACGTGTTGCTTTATTTATAAATTTTTATATTAAATTAACTGTTTTTTAATGAATTCAATTGCATGCAGTTTAAATTATATTTTTATTTCCTTAATTAATTAGTAAGTTAACTTCTTAATTACATAAATAGTAAACTAATTAACTAAGAAACACAATAAAATAAAAGGTTCAGTAGATATAAGCAGAGTAATAATGTAACTGACGAGTTTCGTGATTTTTCAAAATATGCATAATATTAAATAGTTGATAAGAAAGAGCAAAGTGGGAAAATAAATAAATAATGTTGAAAATTAGTTAGATAATTTTTAAATTCAGCCAATTTAATCATGAAAAATTTGAAATCTCTAGAAAGTTAATCAATGAAACTTCTAAACTATAATCCTCCGCTGAAATATATATCGGCAGAAATATTAGATAAAGTTAAGCAAGTATTTTTACTTGATTTTAAGCGTTTTTTACTTATTCTTAAAACATCTACATCAATTAATAAAAGCCATAAATATATTTTTACAAAAATATAAAATTTAATAACATAAAAATATGTATTAACTGTGAGATTTTATTTTGAATTTAAAAAATAGTAAATATCTTCATTATTGTCAGTAAGACGATTATAAGAATATTTTTTATTCCTATGATAATTAGAATACATTATTTATTTATTTTTTATAATTGAAGCAAAGAGTAAATAAATTAAATTAATTTTGGTGAGATTACAATGCGAAATTGAAAGAAAATCCAAAAGAAAGATTTTAAAGTACAATGTAAACCGTTGCACCATTATTTTGAATAATATGAAACAGAGATAAAAATGAAAATTTGCATTTTAGAATATTATGGAATGCGAATAGTTTGAAAATGCTATGACAAATTTAAACAGATACCTTCCATTTCAAACGTTTCAATAGTTTAAAAAGGAACAGATTTTAATTTTTATTTATTTGGTGTAAGTCTTTTTAAAAAGCATTTTAGTTAAAAATTTGTGCTTGTTTATCTTTGAAATTATATTTAATTCTAATAATTCTCTTTGTATTTATCAGAATATGAGTTGCTATACATTAACTTAACTAAAAGTAATTGACTGGTGAATTATTAAAATATCTCTGAATTTTTACAGATATATATTAAAAAACAAAGGACAAACAATATAAAAAATTATATAACTATAATTAATTTAGTTATTAATTATACATGCTTCTAAAAATAATGAAATCGTATTCACAAATAATTTATTTATGTACATAAATTCATTTAAATAATTTAAATTGTTCGAAATTTTATGCCGAATATAAATATGACATTATTATGCAGGCTTATGTTTTTTTTTAAATTTTTCAACGCTTTATATTTTTTATCATTTGTGATCCAATAAGGAAAGTAAATGGAATTTAGCAATTAATTATTTAACATTTAATCTCTTAATTATCTAAGAGTGATAATTGTTTGAGAAATAAAAATTTATAGAACTTTTTAATAAGAATAATATTTGTGTTTATTTGTATTATACCTTTTTAACATTAATTTTTTCTTGTAGCATCGTGGAAGTATAATTTATTTTTAATATAAGATTAAAACAATCGATGTTGGAATTTTATGAGGAAGCAAAATTTATTTTGTTCACCCTAGTTCATTGCACATACTAAGTAATCTATCTTAATTGAAGTTCGATTTTCATGTATTTGCATTCAATCTGGAATACTTTCCCATGGAGCAGTTTACACTGCAGAATATTATTCACTTAAATTGGTACTCGATTTCTATAAATCAGTAGTCTTATAGCTAGAAGGAAACTTTCATAGGTAAGTCTTAAGGTATAAATATTTAAGCAGAAAAAAAATGGCTTGAGGTTTGATATACATTCACATGAAAGCAGACGACACTATTTGAATTTGAATAATAATCACCTGAAATCTCGTGGTTTTATTGCTCAGACAAATTGACATCAATTCTAGATTTTTATTTTGAAAGCAGTTCTTTTTTTTCCAATTTGAATCATACTTCAATCCGCAATGATTTCAGAGGTTTGCCAAGAGATGGATAGTTATTGACTTAAAAATGAATTGTCTGATTCTACACACCGATATAGGGTGTTATAGCAGTTTAATTCCCTCTAAGTCCTCCATTTAAGTTAATGTTGTAAACAGCAGTTACTTTCCTTCTTCTTTTGCAACTGTGCATTTTTTTCTTCTTCTTGAAAAAAATATATATCTTTTCAAGATATGTGATCTGTAACAATGTTAATATATGTCGCTTCGTAAAATCCTTGAATGTTCAAAATAGATGTCTGATGTATTTCTTAAGATAGAAGTACAATATAGTTTGTTGTAGCCTATTTTAAATATTTTTCTCAGTGTTATAAATAGTTTATATTAAGCTAGTATTTTCCTATAGTAGTAAATATTAGTGGCCCATTGTTGACTTTCAATATTCTTATTTTTGGGGAAAAAATGTAATTGCATGTCCAGAATTTTTAATTCTGTAATTTACAGGTTCCTTTCAAGTTCGGAATGTTCTCTATTTTGCATTCATTGGCATTAATTCTCTCTGCTTGTGTTTGTTTTGTGTTTTCTCATAAGCATCTGCCTTGTCTGAAAACCCCAGCATAAATCAATAATGCGAATAATCAAGAATTTGTTCGCTGTACTCGGGTTGTATTTTTTTTTTAATTTTAAAAGGTGATTACTAAATCTGATAACTCAATAACTACAAATTGGAATTTTAAAATTCGGATATCTAAACTTTTAAAAAATATCACTGTCCTAAAAACATCATGCCAGATATCATCAACATTTTTTCCTGATGCTGTCAAATAAAATTTATAGAATACTTCTATAAGCTTCTTAAATAGTTTTAAAATCAAATGTTTAACATATTCACAGTTTAGAACAACTTTATTTAGTTATATAGCTAATAAATTAGTTATATCATTTGAAAGAAGTAGAAAAAATTGCGCAACCCATCTTGTTTGGAATTTCAAAAAAATTATTTTAAATGAACTAAAATATAGGGAAAAATCATGCTCTTAAGTATCACGATAACAAATATTTTTTTTAGAACCTAGCTTTAACAAATCAGTGTTAGCTCCTAATAAACTGACTTCATGCATAAGGTCACTATTGGGATTCACTTTTAAAATTTAAATTTCGCAATGACAAATGACGTCTCTTCATTTTCTCTAAAAGAATCTTATTCCTTTTCGTCAACATTTTATTTTCTGTTTTAGAAGTAAGTATTTTTTTTCTCGCTCTCTCACTACGGAATCTTTATCATTCCATTTCTTTTTCAATCATTTCTTTCCTTACAATTTATTTATTTATTTTATTTTATTTTGAAAAAAGTAAAAATGGGAAAAAGTTGCAAGGAGGATTAAAGTTTCAACTAATAGAATTTAAATTGTATCAGACCAGGTGCCGTTCTGAAGAGTTAAAAAAGTGTACATTTCTTAGCAGAAATTTGTTGCTTAATTATTGAGTAGAACCACACTTTCACCTTTAATCCACCTGTATTAACATACAAATGGAATTTAATGTTCGGCTGCCATTTTTATTATGTCCACAAAGGACATACCTACAAGAATGAATTTCACGAAATGATAGAAGAATCAGACACAATTTGAAATACATAAGAGTTTTCATAATCTAGGTATATTATTTTTTTCTTTGTATAATTATATTCTTCACGTAAATGCTTTATGATTTCGTAAAATATTTAATAACATATAGCTTATTGTTAACATTATATAGCCATTATACATGAAAATTATTTGGCACAATCAATTGGAATTTTTTGAACCGTTATATTCTTAATTCTTAGTTTTCTTTTTCCTGATTATTTTAAAGATTAAAATGCAAAGATAATAAATAATTTCTTGTTTTTTAAAGAAATAACTCTGTGTGATAATGAGATATATGAACCGTATATTTAAATTTAGCCCTTTACCTATTGGAGGAAATTCTTTATCACAAGTCACGTTTCAACGCGTTTTATCCATGAGGAAAAAGAATTCCATTATGAAGAAATTCTTCACAATTGATTTCCATTAAATTCCCTTTCATTCTACCATTTCTCTACTGAAAAGCAAGTTCCTTTGTCAATAACCTCGAGCGAAATTAAATAGATCATGCGATTAAATTCCTTTTAAGCATTTTAAAAGGAATAAATTTCGATTGGATGAAGATCAACAATGTTTGAGTAGTTATTGACTGGTATGTTTGAACAACTTTTTATCTGCTCATTCGTTGTTTATTAGTTAAATGAGGTAAATACTGGCTTAAGTCTCACAAGAAATCTACGGGAGTAAATACACAGAGTCAAAAGTAAAATAATAATGGTAATTAAAAATAATTATCTTTTCTGTGAATCACTGATGCTTATTACATACGAAATTTGTCATAAATGTCATGTGCTTATTACATTAATCATGCTTATTGCTTTAATTTGGTTTCATAAAAGTTGTGTAATCACTATAGTATCTAGAATCTTGAAGTAATATTAAAATCAGAGATAAGCAAGCTGCATTTTTGTGTAAATAAGCTTTTGTCATCAAATGCATAAATCATAATGTCATCAAATGTCATAAATATATTGTAGAAATATGCAATAACTTATTTGAAGAGGTTTATAATAATTACTAATGAATTTAAATAAACGTTTTATAAAAGATAAAAAAACTTCCAAATAAAATATATGATTTACATAGATTATTTTTTTAGTATACAACATTTCACAATCAGCTAAATATTTATTTACCTTTAAATTAAATAATAAAAATATTCGCTAAGCAAAAATTGGCAGTCATACAAAAAATTTTAAGTAAGATCATAGATTATTGCAAATAAAGCAAGGATTTATGAATTTCTTAAAGTAACATTCAATTTAAATTCTTCGATTCATATAAGAATCCCTACTTAAAATCATTTAAAATTTCAAAATATATGTATTAAGTTTTATTTTTGGTGTACTTTTCTGAAAAAAGTTTCCTTAATAAATTGTTGTATGAATTAGTGTATAATTAATGTAATCATTACTTATAATAAAGCTCAATGTGTGTGTGTGTTGGCACTCTACAGGCCAGACCGTTGGACCTACAGCTACCAAATTTGGTACATCTATACCTTGGAGGTCGGGAATGTGCACCTCGGAGCCCTTTTTTCGAATTTTTAATTAGAATTTGAATTAATTAAAATTTAAGCGAAATTTGGACGTTTTTCCGCTATAAATTCCGAAAATATTATCGCACAAACATGATTTTTACATCAATTTAAAGATAAAAAAATGAGCTTTGCAATGGTATCAAAGTTTTAATGTATACCTCAAGCTTCTATTTTTAACGAATTTTTAAAGAAATATTTTAACCATGTTTTTTTAGCACGTGGCTGGATAAAATAAAAGAATGCCGGAAGTTCAAATAAAAAAATTATCATCGCAAAATAAATCTAAAGAAATGCAACATTCAGCACGTGACTGGATAAAATAACATAAATATAAAATGTGATACCTTCTAAAAAAATAAATGCCAGGCAAAGTATTCTAAGAAATCGTTTGCAATATTTATATTATTAGTTCCATAAATTATTTTTATTTACAGTAAACCTGATTGAATTTAGACTGGATATGCATTGAAATCCCGACTTAATGGCATATTACTATAATCGTTTGAAATATCTGTATCATTAATTCAATAATTTTTTTCCCTTTTTCGCTTTCTTTAAAAAACATATTTAACATTTTGGCAATATCACCGAAAAAAACATTTTTAATATTTTGAAAGCATAATCGATAAATTATTAGAGTATTAAACTCAAAAAGTTTTTCCGAATAAAGTTACCGATTATTTAACTACTAATAACTGAATCTTTTAACTTAAACTATTTCTTAAATTTTGTCTTAAATATATATGATTCAGTTGGAAATTTTAGAATGCATTACTCATGGCGAAACAGCTGGTCACCAAAAGCTGCTAATCTTTAATAAAATAAAAGATATGGGAAAAAATTACGTATTTCTGATATGGAAAAAAATTATGTATCTCTGTTAATTTCAATGTATAATTGTGCCAGAAATAGTGATAATCATTAGAAGAATAAAACTAATTTTCGAACTTAATAGGAATTAAGGACGATAATGCATCAAATCTATCGTTTGAAATAATTATATAATAATTCTGTATGATTGTCTGTCTAATTCAGTGATATGGAAATATTAATAAAATATTTCTTATTCAATAATTTTTTTGCATTAAATCCGGTTAAATCAGCATTAAAAAATAATGGAAACCTGTTTTAACGAAACAACTGTTGCTCCAAATTTTAGAATAAGTTATCAGCGTTCCTTCAATGAAGAAAAGTGTATTAACTTATCCTAAATGTTCCCTTTTTGAGATCTAGCATCTAATTCGGAAAAAAATACATATTATGAATCAGAGCTATTCAATAATAATATTAATACAAACATCACAAATTATTAATATTAATCATCAATATAAAAACCACATTTTAATGAAATTAAAAACACAAATTTTATAATGTATGCATTACAATTCATAAAAAATAAATCTTAAATATTTTCAGAAACATGATTCATTTTATAACATGCATTTATTAATAACGATTAATTATATTTATTTAATATTATTCTGTTTAATATTATTAATAAATTTGTTTGTTTTATTTTGATGCATTCCTAATCAATGCTGTTACAATTCCACCTGTAAGAGCACCTGATAAACGGCTTTTGATATCCTGATAAAGGGCTATACTGGATATTTATCCTAAAAAATGAAACGTGAAGACATGTATATACATAAAAGATGCGATAAAAGAATAGCATTCTGTTTTTATTTGATGCTATTCTTTTTTAAAATCAATGTACAATACTGAAAATTACATATCCAGTTGGCATCAAAATAAGAAGTTATCTTTTTCTGATCCGTCTTTTTCTAAAACCACTTTTTAAAAAAAGTAAAATTGGTCTTTCTATTTAGCTATAACATTAATTATAAAGATTCAAATTATTTATTCTGGAAGAAAATTAATATTACTGAAATAGAATTTCTTATTCATTAATGCTAGAACATTAGCTGAACACGTGGTGCTATTTATTTTTTGAATAATTAATCTAATATGCGTTCATAAGATGAAATTCCATGGAAATTAAGATTAATTTTCATTTAATTTTTAATGGCTTACATTGTATAAGTGCATATTATTGTAGAGTGTATTTCTCTTACACTATACTAATATAATTCAAAGAACTAAGAATTTCTTTTCAAATCCATGTTTTTTCCTTGAAAATATTTCTTGTTAATTATTAAACAACTTATAATTTTCTTAAATTAAATTTAAATCTTTTTTTTTGAACTTGAAATAAAGCTTTCAAGTATTTTTCACTTTTTAATAAAAGTTTTAGTTAAAATATATGAATGCCGGTACCAGTTTCTGCATTTATTATAATGAAATTTAACTTAAAATATAATTTAGTTATTTTTAAGAGAATTGAAACATGTCTTAAATTTCTCAGTTTCTAACGTTTTCAGGAATTATTAGTAAGCCAAAAAAAAATTAAGCTTAAATCCTAATAAAAAAATACAAATTAATCTTTTAATTTAAAAAAAGTAAAAGCTCAAAACAAAGTATTCGGTATACTCAAAGTTTTGTGCTGATATCTTAAATATTATTATGCAACGCTTTTGGTATTAAATATTCCTATTAGCATTAATAGACCAATCTTCTGTATTACACCTTAAATGTGTATAATTTTTTTGAATATTTATATAACTTGAATTTCTTATACAGAGAGATATAAAATAATATTCAAAATGAAATTGAATTAAACATTATATCCTTGTTTATGGAATGATATATTTCTATTATTTTCAGAATATTATTTTTATGGAAATTTATGGTGCAGGGAAGAAATATTATTAAATAAATATTGATACATGAAAAATACTTGATAGCAATATACACTCACTTAAGATTGAATGCATTAATCCTTTGCATTGAGAAAAATAATCCGATGCATAATCATTCACCTAGTAGAAAGACTTATTTCTCCAATGTATGAATTCTAACGTTCAAATAAATTGCATCTTCTTGCTACTCTTCAGATATTTCTAACGATCGATTCTAACTAACTAAATAAATTAAACATCAAAACGAAGTACTAAATTGAATGGTGAGAAGGAATCACGATGTGAATGCAAAAGTTTAACTTTCGAAATACCAGGATTTAAGTGAGAAATGGAAGTACATTTCTCTTTAATATTATTGAATAGGAGTAATAAAAACACAAAATTAAAATTTTTTTATTGAATAAGCAAAATTTATTGAAAAGTTAGACCTTTTATTATCCTGAATAACACAACATATCGCATTCGATATTAGAAGAAAGTTCATTTTGCAAAGTAATCCTAGAAACCGATTAAACTCATTATTTATGTTTGCGAACAGTTACACAGCATGATTTATGAATGTCTTGAGCGTTGCTAATAGTATTTCGTCAATAAACCTATTCCAGATTCATTTTGCTCTCTAACATGAGAAACGACGAAGAGTCTACTTTAGCAATATATCTACAATCAAATTAAATTAGCAGTGAATTGTTCTCTCCTAAAACCGCCACCTATCTTTCTAATTAATACCAGAAATTTCATTGAACTACTTTATAATTATTCTTTAATGAGGAAATATTCATAAATTGGGGATTTACATTTTGAAGACTTAGTGTTTTAGATTTGATTTAATAAGAAATATTGTCTTGCATCAATGACAAATAGAAAATTTAGAATGTAATTTTCTTATACGATTTGAATGAAAAGTTTAAAATTTATATCAAGAGCAAATGCAACTACAGGGTGTTTTACCCAATTTATCTGTTACTTAATTCATTTAAAATTAGAAAATGTTTAACCCTTTAAAAAAAATACAATTTGTCCAATATGCTTAATATAAGAAAATATTCCATACAATCTCAACGCCACAAAAGATATCCTTCGTATCGTTTTAAAATGCTCCATCATTCATGTATTAAAGAATTAATCACCATTTAATTGTTTAGAAACCATTGTTTCATTTTATTAAGTTACTTTTAAAAATCTTTTTTTAAATATATTTGACATCATCTTTGAAGAATTTAACTAATTTAGAAACGTTTTTTTTTTTTAATTATAAAAGTTAACAAGTAAAAGTTATTTAGACTCTGATAATTATATTAAGATTTAATAAATGCTGAGATTTCTTTACAGATGAACAGAGAAATTTTAAAAAAATGTAGAGAATATTCCATTTTTTTAAGCTTTTAAAAGAATCCTTTATTGACAGTTTCCTGTCAATATTTTTAGTTTGTAAATCATTTATATATCAGCTTACAATTCCAAAATGATTTATTTCAATATCTTATTTTTTAAATATATTTTCTCTTTATTAAAATAAATAGTGGAAAATGTTAATTGATAATGGAGACAAACAAGGAAGCGTTTACCTAAGAAATGACAAAAATGGTACTGTATCTCAATTCATAACCGTTATTCTTTTTCTTTTTTTTTTTTTTTTTGATAATGAGAACATCTATATATTTAAACTAGAATATTAACTTTTATTTTGAGAATGACTCACTCTGTTATGCCCAGATATTTAATTACATTATCTGTACTGAAAAACTGTAAAGTTATATTTCTAATCAAATCCGAAATGTTTTTTTATTCAAGCATGACTCCAATCATTTGGTTTATATAAGACAAATGATTAAATTTGATACAAACTGTAATCCACCAAAGTAGAACAAATTCCTTCAACGTCAGGGTAGACTTAGTAACGGCATCGAAAGAAGAAAAAAAATCCCTTTTACGATAACTAAAACTTTTTCTGTAGAACAGATTAATCGACAGAATAGAATTTGTCTAGCGCAATGAAAAATAAATCTTGCTAGAGGATACCAGAGTAGACGTTAGAAGAAAGGAATGGAGTGTAATTTATTTCTTACGCTCACCATTTTGTTGCTTCGAGGTTGTTGTGGGCACAGAATAGGTTTTTGATCAGTAAGGGGTGATTTATATTCTTTCCCATTCACATATCTTTACATCATTCCCGTGAATGAGTAATAAGAATTAACATAAGGCTCAATTCTTCAGAATTTTCACCAGCACCTCCCAGTTTAAGATTGTCGAATGTTTTTACTATCAAATTTTAATGGGTATTATTTTTAAAACTTATCTTATTTACGGCCAAATTATTTGCTATTTGTTTCCCTCTTCCATAAATTTGCTCTTTTCTTTTTCCATTTTCTAGCATTATCTGACTAATAATCAGGCAAATGTTTTCTCCCCCGCCAACACCGAAATACTTGTACGCGCGCACGCACACACACACACGTTATGTGTATAAATAAAAATTACTGTTTGTTTTGTATGTCTCTTATGCGCTGCCTTACTGTTTATAGAATTAAGATAAAATTTTGAATATTTATTATAGGAAGGTTATAGGCACAGTAAAATTATGTAATGCATAAAAATTATTTTTGGATCTATTTACTGCATCTATTAACGGAATATTATTATCAAACTAACTCTAAAAGGAGAAAACAGATTCAATAAAAGAACTAAATTCATGCTAGAGGTGGTAGCTATTTAGTAGCTATTGTACGTAAATGCTGTGTGTGTCTTTCTCTGAGGTAACATCCTTATTAGAGAGTATGCGAAAAGTTTTGGGGGAAACACTCCTATAAAATTGAAATTTTAATTAAAAATCTTCCGAAAATATTTAAGTATTAAAACTTCTGCATTATTTTAACTTTAAAGAAATATTAATTCAACTATATCAACAAATTTATGGCATAAATATATTTTCGGTATTTAATCAATCTTAAACGAATATATTTTATACCTATTTTCAAATATTAATCTTAAGAATTCCAAACGAAATTTAAACGAATGACGAAAGATACAGAAAATAATTTCTTCCCTTACAATTCTCAAAGAACACCAAGCATTGCAATTCTAAAAGAATATATAAACATATTGTTTAAAAATGAATTGTCTATTGCGCTGCCGTACTATTCGACCGATTTTCATGTAACTTAGTCAAATCATTGCTTGCATTGCGAAGGTTACAAGCAGAGTACAATTATAGCACAGTTATAACATCTGTTATATAAAAATGAATTTTTGTTTGTATATACGTATTCTATGCGCTTCTGTACTGTTCAATCTATTGCGATGAAGTTTGGTAAAACTTATAGTTTTCACTTTCTAGAAGGTTATATTCTAAAAATGAAAATTGGCAAAAGTCAGCAAGTAATTGGCAAACAGAATATATTATTCAGAATTATTCACACATATATCAAACAAAATAAAGTTGTTATTATTGATGTTTTCAGTGTGAGAGAAGTGAAATTCAAAATACTTTGTGAAAGAGCTAATATTCTTCTTCTCATAGAATGAATAATCTTCTACACATAATGTTGTTATTCAGCGCGCTCACTATTTTGCCTGAAATAAACAGCACATATTATTCAGATTTGATTTCACACATAGAAAATAAATTTATTGTTGATGCCGCTCAAGGTAAAGTTTATACAATGGAAATTTCCCAGTCCAAACAGTAATTTTACTGCTTTTTAAGTGAATATACAAACAATATTTCGATTATAGAAATGTATATCGTGTTGATTGTTTGACAAAAAACATGTTCCTATACGTTCGTCACTGTATTAAGTGATCAAACAACGCAACATCTAGAAATTAACCAAATCGAGCTTCATAAACAAATGAGTGAATGATAAGAGAGTAATTAAGCAGATCGTTTACGAATTGGAAATTCACGTGTTTCAGAGTCTCAAGATCAGCGTGGGCAAGAAACGAAAGACAACATTAACATGCTACCTGATTCCGAGTATAAGGAATCAAAAAATCAATATGAGGCAAGAAGCTCGAGAAATATCCTTAATGGAATGTCTATGGGAAATGAGCTCACTCCGCGCATTCCCATTATTCCAACCATCATTCCTTTTGATTTCAGACGATTTCAGCTCCCTATTCGACTTGCATTTTCGATTGTGGTTATCAATGTGCATGTTCAGTCACTTCAAGAATGCGGACTGAACCTAAAAATTCCAAGTTTTCTACATATCCAGCTGTATACTGGATGTTATGAGTCAGATAGTCAAGAAAATAATTTCTTTCTTCTGAAGATGGTAAAACAAAAAATATATATAGCCTACCCTAAAACTCTTAAATAATAAGATAAAAAAAAGAATGGAATAAAATTATTTACACTTCTCTTTTAATACTCATTCAACTTCAATAAATGTAATTATTTACGAAATGAAAATAAATATTTTTTAATTATTAATTTAACAAGACAATTATTTAAAACTCCAATTGATATTTCCAAAATTATTTCTTCTGCAGCAACAAAACACCAGTTACCAGCTAGTGTATATTTATAAACTACCGGTAACAACACAGTCCGTTTGAAAATATTCTGCGTGCCATCTAGAAACCTATGCATGTTACAGCCTAAACTTGGAATTAAAATCAAATTCAGTATTAAAATAAACAAGAAATTTTTCTCCTATTTTTATAGATGAAAATATTTTTGTTTTGATGTAAAAAATTCAAAATCCTCATCATTATTAGTTTTATTCTAGTAATATATACGTAAATAAATACATATATTCTAAATATAATTATAAAACTTAATATTTATAAAAGAATCTTGATTTATGATTTTAATAGCAATAATTTCAGTCACTTCATCATTTATAAGAAACTAAATTATGAAACTTATTCGATGCATTTTCCCTGCAAAAGCTGAAAATCTTCTGACAGTATACTCTTTAAATTTAAGAAGTGTGTTTAACAACTTCTTGACTTATTTCTACAATATGAAATCAAAACTGGAAATGTCTTGACTGTGTAGACCTAAAATCAAAGTTTTGACCACCGAATTCATCAATAAAGAGAAATTATCCCAGTTAATTTTATTACTTTTACTCATTTTGCTTATCCAGATGTAAGCCTTTTTTTCCCTATGCAGCGAACCATATGAGAATATCCTTTTAATAAGTGGATCAATTGAATTTTCCATTTCAGCACGATTATGATATATTAAGGATTATTTTTTATTAATTTTGTAAACATGCATTTCTTTATATGTTTGTTGTAACTACAGATTGTCCATGTTCCTTTTGTTCAAAATATAATTTTAAAAAATGTCACACTTTCAAAATATTTCAATAACAAAGAGAACCATTAATAACTTTATGAAACATATTGAAGATTAATTAATTATATTTGATAACAACCTTATTGAGAATTTGTGCTTTTTACAAGCTTATTTATTTGGTATTTAGATGTATAATATTTGTTAGCGGGATTTACTCCTCATGGCGGTTCCGGGATGTTGCCTGATCTGACAAGTTGGGAATTCGTTACTGTCAAAAACAGAAAGAATGTTCCTCCTTTGTGGAGCTCAAGCAGAAAATAATTCCCTGATTACTGAAGTTTAACATAAATACGGTTGAGAATGATTTCTTGAAGAATATCTATATATTGGTCATAAAGTTTTTTTGTCTATATACATTTTTATTTTTTGATCAAAAGGAACTAACTGATTAAACGATATATTTAATAATGATGTGTTTCTCATTGAGATGAACTCGGTGAAAAAATTCTTGAAACCTTTACTTGGGCTAGTTTAATAGGCATTGAATTCAACATTAAAATTCATGGCCATGTACATCGTGTGCTAATTTTTAAATAATCAATTATCATATCCGAAATTACCAATTTAAGGTTTTTCCGGTTTTTGATTTTCTTCAATTGCTTCATCTAAAGGTTAAATATGATAGAATTTGTTTAATATATTAACAAAACATGAATTCAAAGTGTATTTACTGATAACTTATATGATGGAATACCTCACTTGCCATAAAAAACAATAAAATAAGAAAGCTTTTCATATTGATATCTCCCTTGACGAAAATGGTATGCATTATATATCTTCTATATTAAGCAACTGTCTAAGCCTATCACACAATTCATTGCTAAAATATAATAATTGTGGTATCAGCTAAGAATAAACTTTGCGTAAATTTATTAAGGCTCATATATAATATATTTATTGAAATGCTATATCGAAACAAAGTTTTTTTTTTATTTCAGATTAGTTGGATGACATAAATTCTCTTGTAAAAGCAATTTGTTTCTAAATATTTAAAAAAAATATTAACTGATGAATTTCAAGATATTTTTATTCTTAAAAAAATAGCATCGATTTCTCCATTTTTTATCTTACTAAATTTATGAGAGTTTATTTCTAGTTTTTTTTTTTTAACATACCAATTTCAGGTAAAAATAATAATAAAAGGATCCAGTTTGTTATATAAACTTTTTAATGCAAGTCTTATTTTTTAATTTTGTGATTATTATTTAATAAGTTATTTGTCATTAGTTCAAGAGAAAAAAAAACATTTCTCATTTCAAAATATTTGTGTTATTTTTTCATTGTCAGAAAATATTTTTTTAAAAATGCAATCAATATTACTATTTTATTGATTTGTTTTTACGTTTTTTTTTTCTTTTAAAATTTGTCACAGTTACTTGAATTAAGTTTTTTTTTTTTCAAATTATTTTGAATACTTTATAATAAAAAACTACGTACATAAATAAAAAAAACTACGTAATAAAAGGATTAATAATTATTTAAGTTGTACGTTTTGACATTTTTTAAAAAATTCTGTCGAAACGTGCTTATTTTTTTTCCCATTTATGATCTATTTTAATATTCAAAGACATTTACATGCAGTGATATTCTTTCAAATTAGTAAAAAAAAGTTTAAAAATAAAAATTTCTAAACTTGGTTTATCAGAAAATAATTATGTTTGAATATTCTGCCATATCAATTTATTAATGAGCAAAGAATTATTAAATTTTAGACATACATGTATCGGAAATATAATAATTTCAATAAAAGGTATTTTTTACACCAAAAAAGAAATTGTAACGAAATTATATGTTAATGAAAATCACAGTAAAACGCAATTTATTTATTATAATCATTTCTACATTGAAAAACAGAATTAGTACTTAGAACACATGAATAAAATATGCGAGTTCTTATTCAGATATCATTCCAAGATTCATCAATTTCAAAAACTTTACAAAATTAGATTACTTGATTTTCTTGCATATTTTATCAAAAGAAGTTGATATTTATTAAACTGATTGTAAATATCTTATAAAATATCAGCAAAATTTAACTCAAAATTAATTGTATTTGACTTTTGAAATAACGAAAGCTGCTTAGTAGATTGAAATTGGAAGAAGTTATTATTTTAATATAAATTACTTTTAAAATAATTTCAGCTTTTACATACGAAAGTCTGTCTATCTTGTACAGTGAAATATTTATAATCATTTCAAAATAACTATTTGTTGGAAAACATTAAATTATGAACTATTTCTCTAAATGAAATCAATAATTCAACATACATGAACAATTATTCATTACAATCCAGTCATAACAAGTGAAAGTAAAATAATTTTAATCATTAATTTTTCATATGTTTTGTAAATTTAATGTTATTTTCGGATTTTAATAAGTAACATTATAATACATTTTATAATATATATATATATATATAATCCAAAATTTGATTGGAATTTAATAATATCCTAAATACATTAAGTATTCGAGAGTAGATTTTTTTTGAAGTAAAACTAATTTACTTCTAGATATAGAATGTTGTTTGTGAGTCATTATATATTTCTTATGATAAAAGAATGACATATTCCTCAAATTAATAGTGAAGCATTTTTACCAAGACTCTTTTTAAAATGTTGGTACAAGAACTTTTAAGTTTATAGCCAGGAATTATATATCAGAGAGTGAATTTAGCATTGCAGTTTCATATCATCATTTCATGTCATTTTTCCCTAGTTTTCATTTGAAAGTTAAGCCTCAAGCTGCATATACCTCAATTTCGGAGGGTTCGTAATCAGTTTGATTTTTACTACATCCAACGTTTTTCGCAGTATATAGAGTTGATTTTTAGGATTACAGATTTTTATTATAACGTATTATTATCGTGTGTTGTATAATGTCATTTCCTTTTCTTTGAACATTATTTGAACTTATTTACAAACGTCACAATTAAATACCGATTTTAAATAATTACACCTTTCGAAGGTTAAGGAATCATTTTAATATTATTCAATAGCGACAACTTACGTGAAATTAGATCAAATTTAATCAATTATATCCATAAATTTCAATTTTCAGTGACAAATTTAAAATTTTATCATTTTGGTTATGACTGCGTAAATGTTTTGGAATAGTGCCAAAAATTATAACTTTTTCCTGAATTACATAATTTTTTCTCATGTCAAATTGGACATTTAAACAGGAATTGAATTTAAACAGGAACTTGATTGTAGTAATTCAAGTTATAAATCTTAGGAGAAAAATTCAAGTTATACTTCTTAGGAGAAAATTAATCCCTTGCAGAAAATTGCTATACATTATCAGTCAACACAATAGTGTTGTCTCATAAGAAGGTTGACATTTTAATTGAATTAAACTTCATGAAAATGTGCTATTATGTATCGTAAACTTATGCATCAACTATAAACTTTCCCCAAACTAAAATATAATTAAAGATATCTTTAACTTATTTCTAATGTTTCCTTTCAAAGAAGAATACATTCCTTGTACAAGGTTTAGTTTAGTTATATTAAGTCCATTTTGAAGCAACACTAGGGCTATTTTGGGAAGAACCTCGTAATTTTGGACCACGATCAGATGACGAGGTGAACACCTGAGCTGGAATCCCCTCTTCAAACTTCCACACCACACCAGAGGGAAAAAATTTGTCCCCGACGGATTTAATGTGCACCATACCAGTTTACACTGTGGTTCTGCAGTGGAATCGGGCCTCCAGTCTGCAAATCTCCAGTTCTGAAGCCGAGACCATACCACTGCAGCCCATCTTGTATAACGAAATAATTGGTAAAACATGGAAATATTACTAAATGTTTTATTATTATTTAAAATGTATTAATAAAACATGTTTATAGTTTGAAGTTTGAAGAAGAAAATTAATCTTACTCAATTTATCACACATTTTCTCTTTTCGTATTATCAAAGTATCAATACATCTTCCAGAATGTAACATGGTAACTATTGCAAAATCGGACATATAGTTTCTATTCATAAGTTCATTTTAATATTTTTAACGAAGAAAGGTCTGTGACTTTTTTTATGCTGAAATAGATAAAAAAATTAATTCCAAAAAGAAAAAAAAATATTTTTATTAGACAAAAGTAAATCAAGGAAAATCTTTAAATTATAATACATAGGTTAATGTTAAATTTGATTTGAAACTCCTTTCTTTTAGATTTGAAATTTACCAATTTACATTTATTCTAATTGACAAAAAATGAATGGTAGTCTCTTTAAATTTAGTTTCAATGTTTGTAACAATCTAAGATCGATTTGCTTAAATATCGAATAACACAAAATTGAAAAAGATACTTGATTAGAATGCAGATTTCAGAATTTTCCGGCTCTATTTAAGTTAAAGAGATCAGGTAGACTACAATTCTTAGAGATTTATAAAAATTATAAAATAAATTCTAAAGTTAAAGCAAAGAAGACGAAAACGCATTGCTGTAAACTATGAGATTTATTAAATAATGCACGAGATTCAAAACTTCTCATTCATAAACCCAAGGAAGCAAGAAATATAATCTTCCTTACTAAATATGAAAAATCAGTTTTCTTATTATAAGTTCTAAAAGCTATATTATTCAAAATTGAGGATCGGTTTGGTACGACATTTTCTTTATTTTAAAGGAGTACAGAAACTGATTATCTAAATAGTTCAATGTGAATTTCTGCATTTTACTGAGAATCAATTCGGAATTTTTCATTTTATAATGGGCTAAATTTGAAATATATTGATAAATTGCAAGTTTTATAATTAATTCAAGAGTTTGTAGTATTTTCTTTTCAAATCTGAATACGAAAAAACACATTTCTGATATGTTATCTGAATGTATGAATATATGGTAATCCATGATTTGAAGTAAGCAACTAAAATTTGGTATTTATAATTCTAATTCTCTTCTTTAAAATTTTAAGAGAAAATTTGTTAGAACTAGGCACATGATTATTTCTAAGCAACCTAAATAAAATTAAGTATAACCAGTTTTCCGTTAACCTTCTGACCACCAAAAACTATTTATAAAAATAAAATCGAAGATATCATTTAAATAATTTTTCACAAATCTATATCTATATACCTAAATATATACCTACCTTTTTATGATTATATTCTGTATATATTCTAATACAAAGTACACTTTTCGCTTTAATATATTTAAATAATAAGAAAAACCTCCACTTAGCATAACTTTAAATATATAGAACACATTTCATTTGTTATCCATAAAATCTCCTCTGTAATAAGCATTTTAATATTAAAGTATAATAAGAAAAAAATATATAAATTTTACGAATGAAAAGTATGTGTATTATGAATCAATGTTTCTGATTCCAATCGAAGATGGAACTAACAATAGTTTCAAAACAGTTTGTCTATTCGCTGCTGTTTTCTTAATCCTTTTTTTGTAAATTAGATATATTTCAAAATTTATTGACTCAAAATGAAGTGATAAAATGATACTAATATTCACATTTTATAAAGACTGGCATTTAATTTAATAACAAAAAATAGAAGTAAATGAAATAAGTTAAATATGATGATTTTATTTTTCTAAGCGTAGAATGTAATACAATTCATAATGAATTTCTTTCAGACACGAGCGGTTACTACATTTGAATTTTAATGCATCATAAAAGGTTTCAAAAATAGTTTTTTTTTCTTTTTTGAGTATTTAAGCTGCTGATGACATACTCTCTTGACTTTTCTTTAAAAAAATAGCATCAACAAAATTTACATTTGGAAATTTCTAAAATCTCTATTTGCAAAATAATCTTTTCGTCCTTATCTTTTAAAAAAGATAAAACTCCTGTTGTTCAGAAATACATTCAAAGTCCGTTTTAGGGTATCGATCGGATTTAAAATTCATGAGGAGTGTTTAAAAAACAAAGTGTGTCATTTTAAATACAAAAAGGGAAACGAATACAAAATGGAAGCATAACAATATAATCTATTAACATTTATAAAAGAAACAAGTCAAATATTTTTTAATAAAGGAAGCATACAAATAATTTATTTAGAATAATCAAAAATAAAGTATTTTTTAGAAATCCTTTCCAAGATTTGAAACTATTCAACTGCTGATTAATGATATTTCTAGACTTCTTAATAAATGATTTAAAAGCTTTATTATTTCTATGGCAAATCGTTTGTTCTGATTGAGTCTACCAACATTTAGCATGTTTTTCAATTTAAAAGTGAATAGAAAAAAAGTGCAAAAATAATTTAAATTTTTTCTAATAAAATATTATTAATTAGATTAATGCCACTTCAATTCTGAGCTTAAAATTATTATTTTCATTTTAAATTATGAGTAGATATTTGGCAATATAAATTATAGAATACATTTTAATCTTTCTCTTAGTATTCTGTCTTATTTCAATGAACATTTGAATTATTTTTTTCTAAATTCATGAGAGTATAGGTCAATCATGTCGTTTCATTGCTCAAAATGGCAACCAGAATCAGCTGTAATCAGCAGATTTAAAAAAATCCTGCCTTTGAAATATACTTTATAAATAGAAACTTCTGATGATTTTCGTATGATGAATGAATTTTGTATGTTTGATGCATTCATTACCGAACGAAAATCAACACTAATGAAATAATATATGTAATATAGATTTCCCTTATCATCAAAGTAATACTAAAATCCTGAAGAAATGTATTATTTGCTAATATTAATTCCTTAATATTCTCCGATATGCCATTTGGTAAATTTTTGGATTGTCTTACCGACTTGTTTCTTATTTCTCGATATTTCAGATCTCCATTTTCTCATTTTATATATTTCTTGTATGTATGAAGTATACAAAGAAAATATATTGTAATACTAGAGTAAATTCAAACTCGATATTTTAACGCATCTCTACGTTTCAGTAAAACACGTTTTTATATCTGTGACTATCTCTGGCTCTGACAATCTGCAAAAACAGTAACCCAAGCACTCTTTCAACTAGACGGTTGAAATTTGGTGTATGATTTTCCTATAATATATCTACCAAATTTTAAATAAAGCCTACTGAAATAAAGTCTGTTTGTTCTGCTGTACTTATAGAAGACTTTCCAATAAATGCAAAGCAAAAAGAGCAAGATGGATAGAATTTAATAGATAATAAACATATTTAAATTGCAGATGCGTATCAGATTTTGAACCAGATCTGCCAAGAAGTTAACAGTTTGTCTGTACTTTTGTTTGAATACTTAAACAAAATAACTCAGAAACTAAATGACTTTACAAAAGGAAATGTATTAACTGACCTTATTTGTATGATTTTAGTTTTGCATCGAAATTAATTTTCAATCAGAGAAAAAACATGCATTCTAAATATATAATCGGTTTTCTTCACTTATATATATATATTTCTTGTACTTGGGAATTACAATTCAGAAATTAATCATTAGGGAAGCTTCGATTTATTAACAGGTTCTTTAGCAAAATTTATTCGTTTAAACATATGATCTGCTCAGTTCATTTTTAAAATCTCGTTTTTAAAGCAGCTCTAGGAATATGTTGGGATAGATCTCTAACTTAAAACCTCGATCAGATGATTTGGACAACAACTGAGCTGATGCCGCCCTCTTCAAATTATCACAGAATCTTGAGGACGTTCAAACCCGAAGGATTTAACGTGCAACAGACCAGCTTACACAACTGCTCTTTGAAAGCCGGTCTTGAACCGGGTCAGAAACCTTCCAGTTCCGAAGTCGAAATCTTACAAATGACCATCACGGTCGAAATAACACAAAAATATACATTATTTTCAATATACTTAAAGACACTCATCTCTCATGTGTGTAGGTTTGAAAATGAAAATCTAATTACTCCTGACAATCAAGGCATTGTCCACGGTGCACACTTTTATGAGGAGATAGAGAAGGAAATAGCAAAGAAGATTAGAAAGTTTCAGGAAGGAATATTCTCATTTAAATAATCTTTATAATACGAAAATAATGTCACAAAGTTAATTCTAAATAGATTTTTTCATTTCGTTTATCGGTTTTCTTTATTAATTCATTAAAATTTTATCGAATTAAATTTCATCTTTGATAATTGCCGAAATCAGGGAAACAATATTTCATTCAATTTGAATAAAAATTGTGAGTGTAAATTGTAAAATTACTTACAAGTAAGTAACTAATTAAGTAATTGTAAAATTGTAATCCAAATAATGCCAAGAAACTGAAAACTCTTTTGAAATTTGAAAGTCCATATTTAATATCAGTTATAATTTTTTAAAATGAAATATTTATGTATTTAGCAAATATACAGAATTGTTTATTATTTTTGAACCCGAAATACAAAGGTATTCTACTAAAAATATGTGAAAATAAAATTTCCTTTTAGTTTTAAATGTAATGCATTGCAGTAAAAAGAGTAAGTAAATGGCAAATATTGTTTGTCAATGTAGCGAAGCTGAAAGAGAATTCGATGCAGTCTTTCTATTTTGATTTTTTGTTCATTTGACACCGAATCAAAGCTTAATAAATGGAATATGTTCTTGTCATATTTAATCAACCTTCCATCATCCGTGCGAAACATATTTGAATGATGTGAAAAAAACAAAGTTTGAAACATTCGAAGAAATAAACGTCTTTCAAATGTTACCATAGACGCCATTTTATCAACTGCATCGAAATAAAAAAAGTGAACAAGAATGTACAATGAGCAAGAACATTTGCGAAAGATATTTGATTCTTGGATGCAGTAACTTTTTTTGTATTGGAGGGATAGAAAGAAGATACAAAGAAGTTTTTGTTTCACGGAACAGAAAACATGAAACTATAATGGAATTATCTGGCACAAAAAATGAGTACAAGCAAGTGGTTTCCTAAGTTTTTCAAAGACAAAAGGTGTATTAGAATTTTATCGACTAAAAGTCATTCTTTTTTATTTAATAATTTCAATAAATTTTTCTGGGTTTTTTTTTTCCATATTTTCTATTAACATATTAATACAATGTTCTGTATGATTAATTTTTAATTAGATTTATTTGACAAAAATGGTAAAATACAGCTTACATATTATTCCATACTTTCATATTATTTTCTTTGGTTTTATATCTCAATATATTGCATCATCGTTAATTTTCAGCAAGTAGTTTTCGAGGTTTGTTATTCATTAAATGACCGTGATTTGCGTAAGCATATTTTTTCTTATTTTGGAAACAATTAAATAGATTAACAATTAAGTAAAATGTATTGTATATACAGATGGATAGATAGAGATTCTTCTAAGTAGGAACAATAAGCAGGTATATGTATTAGGTGCAAAGGGTTAATTTTCATTTTACTAAATCTTTTGGCTGCTATCTTATTATCTCAAATTACTGAGTTTTTTAGTTATTAAAAAATAATATGGATTATATTGTCTTAAGTTTTTGTTTCTAATCCATATGAAGAAACAATATCAGTATATTAGAATCGGCTTTCTTCAAATTACTGCTATGCGGATTGAGCAGTGTACATTCTACGAAGTAGAAGCGGAAGGGAATTTACGAATATTTTACTTTGTAGTTACTGATTGGCATGTATGTGATTAAATGTTTTGGTGATAACTAAATTTCATAACAAAGTTTAAAGTATATTTATATACTCTGAGTGAAATCAAATTCCTTAGAAGAAATATGGAAATGAAACCCTTATCACTAAAAAGCTATTTTTTTTGAAACAATGGAAAACCTATTTTTATAAACAAATAATTTTTGGAGATAAAATAACAAGCTCCATATGCCAAACTGTATCCCTATTTTCTCCCTTGATTTCTCCCTTCGATTATTTTATAGCCTTTTTTACTATAATTGAATGGGGTTTTGCTGACACCGTGAATCATTTCCTGAACATTTCTAATTATACAACGTGATCAAGAAATAACAGGAGAAGTTTGAAGCTCTGTAGCCTGTTATGAACATGAAAAAATACATCAAAATTTGACTTCTGTACATATTAAAGTATGTGTTAACGATTTAACAAGAACAAAAATTAGTATCAAGAACACCAAAAGGAGAAATTCTGGTGCAGTAAGCGCATAATGTATAGTAAAAGAATGAATAAATGTCAATGGAAACAGTAAACAGCAACACACTAAATACCAATGAAAAACATTTATTATAGCAACTTACAAATTTGGCTCAATGTGACCACCAAATTGATGTTCCAATGACTGTATGCGCTGTACGAGGTTTTTGTCGGTTACTCGCAGCGCTTTGATATTTATTCGTCTGACATGTAATGTTATTTAATTTTTTAAGTAGGAGTGTCAGGAACATGGTCTTGAAGCACAACGCGCCAGAACCAAACATTGCTAAGATTTAGATCAGTATCAGAAGATAAAATTTCAGGATCTTACGTAATATCTTCCACACCGTTCAGAATGGGTTATCTATTTGTTGTGGTATTGAATGTGCACTTTCCTTACTTCGTACTTTCCTTATTAGCTCTCGCTTGTTCCATAACGGCAGTTGCAATTTCTGCAACTTGTTCCTCCTTTTTATCTTTATGTCCTCGGTCTGGTTGCACACCAGAAATTCATATTGTTTCAAATCTTTCAACCCCTTTTCGTTAATTAGCTATAGTAATTGATCCTCTAAGTAACTGTTTGAACAGACAGCACTCTCGAACTGCAGAAATTGCATTTTCATCTCGCTAATAAAACAGCTTGACTAATAAGGAGAATTCACATAGTGACAACGCGATCAACAGGGGAATTCTGCAGAATGATTTTCATTCCAGCAACCCTTTCTTTTATCTTCGAGGTCATGTCACAAAGTATCCTTGGTATAATAAAATTACACGATAAAGTTATCAACGGCAGCGTTAGAATTTTTCCTGTCCATGTTTATTAGCATTATTTTTTTTCCTTGATAATTCGAAACCGAATGCTTTAATGTCTATGGCGACCAAATTATTTTATATTTCGTCTTGTATATATAACGCAACAGGGCTGGCTCAGAACACCTGCTATTTCTTGATCACCCTGTATTTTACAACTTCATTAGTTGAACGGAGAATTAAATGAGATGTAATTGAAATCATTTCAATAAAGTAGTCTGAAATACAGTGGTTTGATTACATTTGGCTATTCGTCAATAAGTAATAACAGTGATTCTGTATCACATACGTTAAAGTCTTCTATCTATAGATGGATTTCGTATTCAAATTTTGGTTATAAAATTTCCTTCACTATATATTGAAATTTTTATTTTGAAAAATATTAATTCTAACTATCATCCAAGTTTTAATTTGTTATTTATTTATTAACTTTGTAAGCTTTACTGATTAAGTAGTAAGAATAAAGCATTACTTCCATTTTTTAAAAATAAAGTTTGCCAATTTCTCCTTTTTTTCATTTTCAGAAAACAGATTTCCTTTATTCAAATCTCTGGGTAAATCGAAATTTATATCAATTTCAAGCAACGAAACTGCAGTACATATAATTTTGAAAATGTAATATATTCATTCTTTCATACATTGAAATTAACTTTTAAAATCTGTAATTTATCTCTAATTTCAATACCTCATTTAAATTAATTTATTAAATATACAGTTATTATGCATAATTAAATCAGTAGAATTTTCTCTATAAGGCATAATTGCATAACTTTACTGAACCGAGTGATGATCCTTTAATATAAAAAATATAAGATCTCGAAATGAAATTTATCATTGATTTTGCTAAATATTAATATTTTTTAACTCTGTCAAATTTATGAATTTCTTTCTGAATAATTTCTGTAAAAATCAATACTTCCAAACATATAAAAACAGAATAAAGCCTTTAATTTTTACTTTTGCGTTTTTTAAAACTCTCCCATTAGGATTTCTGAAAAAATTGTAACAAACTAATCGAAACGTTTTTTTTTTTTTTTTTTTTTGAAATTTTGATTCAAACATAATTTAGAATTCCAGTTTAGATAATTTAGAATACTGGAAAATGTCTGAGTTTCTTTCAAATATATTTTTTTATTATTTTTCACTCCTTAAAATAACCCACAATGGCTGCCGCATGTACTTTCAAATGATTTATCTGCATAAGATAAATGCATTTAACTGATATCTAGTAAACAAATGTTAGAATCAATATCCTTTTCCTCTCTGCCCCCAAACCCCATTTAACTGAATCTCATTTATCTCTAACGGAGAAATGTGCCATGGTATCCAATCAATCACAATTTTTGAAAACAGGAAGGAAATTTCGCTATGATATCCATGCATCTTGGCCGGCACCAGGATTTTCATTGAACGGGTGTTTCGTGTCTTTCGGTGTTTATAGGGTTAAGATTTGGATATTTCTTTGAAAGAGAAGAATCTAGTTTATAGCTTTTGGTCAATATTCATGCAATCAGTGCCCTTCAGATAATGCTTGTGTGAAGAAATAGTACACTCTCTTCCATATCAAATGTTTCAATATGCTTTTTATGCTCGCTATTATTTTCAGAACATATATTTAATTAAATCTGGAAATATTTACTTTTTTTTTTTTATCTTACAACAGTTTTTGAATAGCATGGATTGTCAAACACTCAACAGCTAACATGATTTGTTCATTGGTTTTAAAATATATTATTTACTGGCAGAAATTTCTTACACATAGAATATAAATTATAATTAAATTCTATAAAGTTATTATTAATAAGGTGGACTTCATTGTAAGCTGTAATAAGTATTTTCAATGATATACTTATGATACTTACATTAAAAGCAGAGGAACATTTTTAAAGCTATTGTGTTCCATCCCATATTTTTTTGTTCCCAACATTAAACACCTTAGGATCTTAAAGTGTGTACATTAACAATGAAAGTGATAAAAAAAACTTTTGAAAGTTCTTTGAGCTTCATTATGTAGTGTATTTTATGACACAGTTCCGGTTCCAAGAATAATCGGTTAAGGAATCGTCTTTCTTGTAAAATTTTATGGATCGTTTCAAACATAATTTAAATATAACTTATTTTTTCCTACAATTCTGCCTTAAGCATTGGAACAATATAATACCTTAAAAGATCAAGTGTTATTATTCTCATGACGTAGAATTTGCTATTATTGTAATTTTTTTTCGTACAATATGCAGCTGCTTGTATAATAACATTACAGAAGTAGTTGACATTATTTTTAAACGATTAAACTGTTCAGACAATAACAATCAATCTTATTAGAAGTTAAATATTTCTACATTCATTGCAATTCATTGAAATCGACAACATTTATCCCAAGTTCTTTCAAACAGAATAATTGTTTTCTTATCATATGCGTGTTTTATTTCCAAACAAGATTCATTGTAGAAAGATTAGTAATCTTTGTGTTTTCAAATATTTACATGTAATACTATCATTTATTGGGAGGAAATATGATTTATTTTATGTGGAAGGTCAAATTATAATTATTGAATACTTAAGAACAATGAAAATTAAAGTATAATCTATGTTAATCTCTTATTAAGTGTTTATGTTTGCATGAGAGGATTTTTTATGTTTCTTTTATTATATATGCATGTTTTTTCCCTTTTGCATTTATATTTCGGATTGTTCCTTTTAAGTCCAAAATCTAATTAAAACATAATTCAATCAAAGCTCTTTTGAAAGGAAGGTATGTCAGTGTCTGCTATATCTACTAAAACTTTTTATTTCGGAAACATGTTTATTCCATTTTAAAATTAAAAAATACGAACTCAAAACATTTCAATTTAATTACAGTATAATTTTCTTTTCATTCTAACTAATTTTTAAAGATGTTTCTTTTAACATTTATGACATTCTATTGCAATGATAGAGATAATAAGGAATGGATTTTATTATCATTTTATCTCAAAAATGTAATTCAATATTATCTCAAAATATTATGATCTTTAATAAACAATAATGTTAATAAGGGTAAGGTAATTTGAATATAAAGTAATCTTAATATAAAATATGGCATCTTAATATAAATTAATGCATGAAGTTTTCTGCTTCAATGCATTATTACTACAAATATTTATTTCCTATATGATGTCGCCTAGTTGCAAATTTATTGGATATTCTATGCCTGATTTCGAGGTCAGGCTGAGAAAAACATGTTTCACTTTAGTATAATTTTACTTTCCTTTAAATTTTCTTCAGTACATTTTTAATCCAGAACATGTTTAATATTAATGCTTTAACAGCCGCCAAGTAATATTCCGAGTAAATCAGCTGATTCTCAATAGCAGTTTCAATGCATCCAAATGTAGAATACTTAATATTTTTACTAACTTTATATTTGCAGATGGAAATGTAATAATAAGAATAAATGAAAATTAAATTTTAATTTGTTAAAAATTATATTTCCAAGCAATATTAATCTGATTTTCGTACAAGTGTTTTTGATAAAGGAATTAACAGTTTTTTTATGCGCTAAAAGATATCTATATTTGTAAATTAACATTATAAAAACTAATTATATATATATATAATTAGTGAGAGAGAGAGAGAGATAGACTAAATATGTACTGCAGTGAAGTAATCGGCGGTTTGGATTCGATGAAATAAATTGATACATATTTAACCTTACAACATTTCTTGAAAAAATTACTATAAATATTTTTAATTAAAGACAGAATAAATTTGACTTTTAAGTAATCAAATTTCTAGACTTGAATACATATAAGCTATGATAGCATCGTATTATCTATTAATCTTATTATAATCATATTATGATTTCGTATTTATCTTACATACATAATTTTGCTGTTTAGTTTTGATATTTTTTCTTTATTTATATTTATAATTCCAATGAAGGTGTTATAATTAAGTTTGCATGCATTTATCTTTGAATCTAATTATTGTGACGTTTATAAAAAAAATTTACACTTTAACTAAAGAAATTAAACATTTATTTTTTTTACCTCTAGCTTCACCCAGGTAGTATGCGTTAGAGAGTTCCGAAGAGAAAAGAGAAAGAATAACTTATTAAGAAGCTTCGCTCTTGATTACCCGGGTGATGAGCGGCATGGCAATTATGTCACATAAGCTTTGACAGAGATTATAGTTTACAAATATCTCATATTATTTATGAAAGATATGCAGGATTTATGATAGGCATTCGTTACAAATGCTTTCAAACAGACAACTGTATAAGAGAAATTATAGTAATATTTTCTCAGGCATTCATTTAAATGAAATCCAATTAAAAATAATAATTATATGTAGATTCTTGAACATAATTGGGGGGGGGGGTAACATCTAAACATTTTACAGGAGAGAATTTTAAAAATCAATTGAATGCTTTAAAACAATGTAAGGAATTAATCATTATTTCAGATTTTATTTCTTTAAAACTGGTATGTAATTCCTTCTCTTTTGCATACTCTTTTTAAGGACAAATTGCGATTATAAAATTTAATTTTAATATCATTTTCCATAAGGAATAATTCATTTCATATATCCGTAACATTTTAGCACAGAAAATTTTGTTTTTTTTATCATAGCATATTTTGACTAATTCATGTTCTTTTTAAAAAAAAATCATAATTGGAAAAAGATTTTTAACATATATAGGAATATCTTTTCACTGATTTACATTTAAAATTGATATGTAGTAAACATTTCAGTTTGTATTGATGTTTAGTTGTGTAAATAATTTAGTTGAGTTCTAACTTAATAGATGGCGGCACGAACCTAGTCTTTCGTTTCAAAATGTAATGTATTGATGGAACGTGGATTCTTATTTAATAAATTTTAAAAAGTAAAGGAAAAAGAAGAATAAATGCTAAATAAAAGATTGACATCTTTTAAAAATCTGATATGAAAAAAATTAGAAATTAAAAATGAATTCTAGAGAAACGCATTTCTTGAAGAAAGAGGTTTAAAGGAAAATATATACATATATATATATATCGTTACAATTTGCGGATATATTATATTTACTTTTAATTACACCAAAGAGCTTAGGAGCTTTTATATATCCTTCTAATATTCAATTATATGATTTTTTAGTACTTGCGGCACAGATATTGAATATTTTATTAAAAATTGTAATTTCTTTCTTGAGAGAAACATTTTTGTAGCGCCATCTATTACGAATAAAGTGAAAGAAAAAAAAGAACTTTGTAATAAGTAGACTTTGAAAAAAAGTTATTTTTTGCATTTACTTTTGACTTTCAATTGCTAAACATATTCAAATTAAAAAAACATAAGAAAAAATCTTTCATATATATGTTTTTGTTCTCACTAACACTTGAATGATATTTGTCACTCAGTCTAAGGTTTTATTTCTGATTTCATGTTGCTACTTTTCAAACCCCTAAAATAATCAAAAATAAATAACGTAAAACAATATATTAATTTATGCATAGATATTTTTTTAAAATAAAAATAAAAAGGCTGTTGGTGTCAATGAAAAGAAAAAGCTTTCACAAACAAAACGTAAAACATAAATAATTCAGTTAAAATTAGCTGAACATTCTCAAAGAAATGAAAATATTCCTCTGATTTCGAAGGGCTGAATGATCAACATTGTGTTCGAATTTAAATAACATTTTTAGAAGAGAGGATAATTCAAAAACTATATATGAACTTATATCAAAACTGGGATTTATACATAAATATATTCCTAAATAAATATTTGAGATTCATTCATAAATATCATACATACATAGGTAAATACATAAAATACATACATACTTTTTTATATAATGATTTTATCTTTTATATTCTCAATAATTTTTCTATAGAGCAAAATTAAATTTTTATTGTACCAAAAAAAATTCTTTTGTTGCAATTAAATTCTTGAAATAATTGTCATTTGTATAACTGGCTGAGAGATAATTTCCTGTCAGTTTAATATTGTCGATTTATTTAAATCAAATTTTGAAAATGTAATAAAAATCTTTCTTCTTTGACTAATTATTCAGAAGCTTCTTCAGTTATTAATTTCAGATACAAAAGCTAAAATTTTACTTCCCAGACGTAAATAATCAAAGAAATCTTCTTTAGCATCGGAGCCTGTTTAGTTGGTTCTAATTCCGGCATTTTACCAGAGAATTTGGAAATTATTCGTGGCATTTAATCATTTTTCCTGGTGATTGCACAGAAAATGTTTTGTGGTTCTGAGTTATTTAGGGGATAATTAACGAATAAATAAACACAGAAGTCATTTCGACACCAAGACAATTTATCATTATAAATATCATTCAACAAACGATAGTTCTAAATCAAATTTTCCATACTACTATCGGACATTTATTCGACCTTGAATGCAGAGCTGTTTAGTTTACTGTGGAAATGAACCAATTATACTAAAATTGTTGTGTCTAAGTCTTTCATCAAACAACATTTCCTCATCTACTCATAAAATAATTTTTATTCTATTTCTAGTTTAAAATTAAAAATTGAAATTCAGATAAAATAATGTGTGTCTCTTGCATGAAAGTGGCGTTCGAAATTGTACAGGGAAAATTGAATATCACTTCATCACTCTAAATGAGGTATATATAAAGTATTATGCATAAAAATGATAAATAATGATTATAAAGCTTGAATTCTCAGAAAAATTACTGTTTTGTTTTATTTTCTTATATACATAAATATTATTCATTTTATTTTGCAAGATTAAATAATTAGTTTTGTTACAGTTTCTTAAGATATAAAGGGTAGAAATACATGATTATCACATGACATAACAATAAAAAAAACCTATAACTAAATCCAACTGAGCAGTAATCTTATAATTATTTAGTTATTACTATTATTTTACATCGTCTTGTCAAAACGATGTAACGGACGTAATCGAAAACCCAGACTCTCTAGTGTTAGTAGAAATAATATAAATAATTTTTCATTTTACAACCATGTTCTCAAGTTAAGAATAATATTATCATCTGCAAGAAAAGGCACACAAACTTAATTAAATGTGATTTATTCACAAAGATCGCTTATCAAAGATAAAGATTTAAAAAAAAACGGCGTATGTATTTCCATTCATAAAAGATATGAATTTTGCTCCCTGCAGCAATTACAAGAAACGTCCCCCTTACAAATACTTTATATTGTTAATAAATTGCATGTTTCCGAAACAATGAAATATATTCTATACAACACCCAGGTATGTTGAGTATCAAATCATCGAGCTGATCTTGGGGAAGATTAGAGAGTATTACTTGCTAAGGGGAGTAAGGTTCCGGTAGACATATAGATGGTTAAAGGGCTTCAATATGTCGAACAGACATATTTCACACATACTCTATCAGTCAGGTAAGAATGCTGGTCACTCATACGATGATTTACTCTGATTCTAGGCAGTCTTTACGATATTTGCATGGTAAGAATAATCATTGTCATCCATAAAGAAAAATTCAGCGCCTATTCCACTCTTAAACAAGCTGACATGTAGTCTCAATAAATTTGACCTTTCATGACTCCGTTTTGAACATGTATATTTGTTCTGGAGCCCGATATAATTCCACCATGAACGAGCAATCTTACTCAACCTTGGTGGCTTGTCGTAAAACTATGGTCTCTTGGCGAGTGTCATATGAAAATAATACGTGTTTTAGCTTGCATTCTAAACTTGGACTAATCAGAAAACATCAACACACATAACTGATTATGTCGAACTGATTATGTAAATTAACACACAGCATGATTACTACTTCAGGCTAATCGTTGGGTGCCATGAGTTGATGCGAGCATTTAACAGAAGATAACTGTCGAAATAGGTTTGATGCTAAGCTTCATCGGTGACTTCTAATAGACATTACTGGATGCCATTCGGCACCCTGTAATTGGTATACTATTCTTTATGTGTGTGAGAATTCTGTAAGTGGAACTTTGACTTTAGAGTTCCGTTTCCGAGTGATTCTGAAATACCCTTAGGATTTGGATAAATAAATTTATAATTATACCTATTTTTAAAAGCAAAAAAGCAAGGATTAAATCCTTATATATATATATATATATATATATATATTTCACTTTAATTTTTTGTCGCCAATTTAATGTTGTAAATTCCTTTTTTCGTTAGGTCAGATTGTTACGTAGTTAAATACGGATATAATACTTAGTTACAGATATGTTCATTTTCAAATAAGACGGATATATATATGTAAACGTTTGCCATTAATATCCAAGAACACTAAATTGTCCAAAATTTAGTAATGTACAAGTTAACATTGTTTTATCTAAATATCTATTAGAATTCGTTATAAAAATGTATAGCCTTGATTTTCAGTTTCTGAATTTGAAAGGCATTTGCAATATATTTCACCATAAAAAAGTTTGGCGTATGACATACTGACATTTTTGTTTAGTATTATTCATCTATACCAGAGGTGTCCAAACTACGGCCCGCGGGCCAAACCCGGCCCGCCAAATGATTTTATCCGGCCCGCGGAGGGTTTTAAAACATAATGATGTTTTCGCCCAAACCTTTTCATTTTCATAAAGGTATATCGAAAAACTACGTGGCCAACAAAACGGAGTTGTTGTACTTGACCAAACACAAATGTCTATCGCGCTGTTAAGTTATAAGACTAAATAAAAAAATATATATTTCGGTAACTCAAACATAAAAGAAATTTTATACGCATGTGAATTTTGACGATAAGCAGAGTCTTATTGTTTTGTTGTAAAGAAATTCATTCTAAAATCCATTTGATTGCAACGTTGCTGAAATTTCAAGCCAGCTTCAAATAGAAATTATTGATCTTCAAGCAAACGAACAAATCAAGGACAAATACAAGGAAGGAAACTTAATAGATTTTTATAAATATTTGGATGCAAAAGAGTTTCCAAATTTGAAGAAATTTGCTCGTAAATCCATTTCAATGTTTGGGACTACTTACGTGTGCGAACAAACTTTTTCTCGAATGAAGTATCTCAAATCAAAATATAGAGCAAATTTATCTGATGATCATTTGCAGTCATTGCTTATGATTGGTGTAACAAATTTTGATCCCAACTATAAAGACATTCTTCAACAAAAAAAAACAGTTTCATCATTCGCATTAGAAGTTGCATGAAAATATTTCAATTTATATAAAATAATTATATAATTATACTTTGTTAGTTTAGTATTTTGTATTTTCAAGTTACAATAAAATAATATTAATTAATAGTATTTAATGCTACTTTACACATAATGATATTTTTCAATTTGTATATACATGTGGCCCGTATAACATGGATCTAATTTCGATCCGGCCCGTGCCGCGAAAAGTTTGGACACCTCTGATCTATACTCATAAAATTATGCAATATTTACTCAAGATATATGTAAACCAGCACAAATCTAGATGAACTAGAAAGTGATGAATAGATCAAAGTTGATTTGCTAACTTTAGATATGATTTTTTATTCTATAAAAGACGTTAGAAACTGATGAAAACAAAACAAATGTATTACATTATTCTATTAAAAATTATTGAAAACCCAACATTAAATGTTTAAGCATTTGAGAATAAAATTTTTAATCATTGAAATATTAATTTATGTTAGCAAAGTGATGACTGTGCGAGTTTTCAAATATTCAATTTAAAAAGCAATATATGTACCCCATGAACAAGAAGAATTACATCTCATCTGCTCACAGGTTATTGAGATGTTCATCTAAAGCGTTAGGAAAGCTGTTTTAAAGATTGTATAATTTCAGTTAAACAGAATTATAAATACTGTTTGAATTTGTTTACAAACGGAAACCTATTTTTCTAATACGGCATAGTTTCAATTATTGAATTATTTTCGAAGACTTAAAAATACATAAGTATCGACAGGAATGGAAGAAATTGAAATATTTCCTTTAAAAGAACCTTCAAATTAATTTCAAATATAAATTTGTTTTAGTACTTTGAAAGGTATAATATGTAACGAAAATTTTACCGCTATATTAAAGCTCTTTCTACCACAAACAGTAATTTAAATTTTTAAAAAAGTATCAAAAAATTTAACAGTAGGAATATATTCTGCTTCGTTAGTTACAATGTTGAATGTTAAATGCCAGTCCGAATGTCAACACTTTCTTGCAATACTATTCAAAAATATTTATTTTTAAGTGCTCAATGAAACTATGAACCAGTTTCTAATATATATAT
>JAPMOQ010048382.1:4531933-4575303 GCA_026543055.1 Argiope trifasciata
ATATATCGTACAAAAAAATCAACCTTTAAAAAAATTATTTCATTAAACTATATTTGAAATTGGTGATTTTGCATTAAAACTATTTTCAGGGGAGCATTCTTAGCTGCTACAGGTTTTCCAGCAATGATGGGATGTCATACAGGTTTCCCAATGCATTATGCGCTATGTTATGAATTCCTCATAGGCATAGATTATATGATGTACGTAATATAAATTTTCTAACTCGTGGTGAGAGACTAGAATTTGTGGCGTTCTTGCGACAAAATGTCGTTTCTAAGGGAACCTTAAACTGTAAGTTTGTGCTTAGGATGGTTATAATAATATAAAGTGATATAGAATAATGTAAGAAAAAAATATAGCAAAATATTTTAGTAAGTATGTCTGAATTCAAATCATATGTTAAAGATAAATAATTTTTCAACATAAAGGACCTTGCTGTTGTAAAGTTCAATCATGATAAACTTTACGATTTTGTTCTTATTTGATAGAATTATGTAAAGGCAAATAAAAAAAAATCATCCGAAATCGAAATTCATCACATGTTTTTCACTTTCGGATTTTATTTTCCTGAAAATTATAGAATATTTTAAAAAGAGGGGGAATATTTTTCTGTTATTTTCCATAGTTTTCTATATTGAGCTAAAAAAATAAATTCTAAACGAATTTTAATTTAGAAGTACAATATATCATACAATATTTTAAGGATAGTATTATGATAAATTTTATAGAAATAGAAATTAATAGAAATATTGCACAAATATAAATATATAGCGCAACAAATATATAATTTTTACAATATTGCCTTTTTTTTCGATGAAAGATATAATGGGAAAACGAAAATATTTCAATTAATTTTGTGGCGCCATCTTTTGAAGTATAAGGAAGACATTTATTTCTATCCTTAAACTAACCATCCGAATTCATAAAAATTCAGTTAACATAAAAAAACATATGTTATACGAGCTTTGCTTTTTAACTTTACATTTAATATAGATGTATTATATTTGTTTAATATGTATATACGCCAGCTTTTCTTTGTTATTCAGTATTATTATTAATAGACGATTATTCAGCGCTTATATCTTTCTTATCTATTAATAATGAGGAAAAAGTTTAGCATATGTCTAAGAACTTTGCAAGGCATACATTTGACCTATGACTGCCGAATTCGTGTAAATATATTTAAGTGTATATATAAAACTTAGACTAATGCTAAATTGCTTAGAATTTTTTATTGATTAAAGAGTAATCGAGATTCTGACATTTTTTCGTTATAACTTCTATAAATATCCCTTCACAAAAACTAATTTTAACATCTTGAGAGTACGAAAATATATATTTCTATATGAAGTATTTGGTATAAGGCTTCAGTCTAGATTTAATTGTTTTTTAAAATTCTTTTAATGAAATTTTAACTGATATTTTATCCCTTGTATGATTATATTTAATGATGATGATTTCAGTGATAGAAAATCATATTAGTTTTAAATTATTTGTAAAGTAAACTAGAATGGTTAATTACATTTGCCCTTAATATTTAATGTTAGCTTTCTCTTTCAATTTTAATTTAAAGTTATGAAAATTCGAGTTTTTTTACCATGTTAAATACTTTTTTTAATGCACATGAAAACGATATATGAATACTATGGAAATTACAGCTGACATTTAACTTCATTAGTGATTTAAAAAAAACAACACTTCAATAGGGATTTTAAAAAAACACTTGTATTCTTAAATATGTGCCTATCATCTTTTACTGTGCTAATTTGATTTACTTTTTAAGAACATGGATCCTTTTATTGAATATAAAATATACTATTATAATTTCGATATCGAATTATTTGTCTTTCTGCTCTTATATTTCTTTTAATTCTAATAGTTTTTTTTTTAAATTTAGTTTCGTTGGAATATTTTTTTTGGGTTTCGATTTAAAAAGTATTTACTTTATAACTTGATGCTAAATCGCTTCTCTTAAAAAAAATTAAGTTTCACTTTGTAGATAAAATGAATAAAATATAGATTAGTTTAAGTGTACAAGATTTCCAAAGTGTACTGAATTGTGCATGATTATTAAAATTTGAAATTAAAAGTAATTTGGTAATAGGAACTATCAAGATTTAGTTATGCAAATATGATCAATCAAAATTTTGCTTAACGAATAATTTCTACGAGTAGTTACTCGCCAAAGGTGGTAAAATAACGTGTAAAAAAATTAAAATGAAAAGATCAACAATTATTTTGAATGTTTTATTCAATGAATGAATATTTTCATTCCTGAATTACTAATAATTCAATAATTGTGATTTATTAATAATTCAATAATTGTGAATTATTAAATAAATATTAATTTATAATTTTTATATTACTAATTCACAAATTATTAATTAAAAAATTATAAATTCATAATTTCAAATAAAATTTCAAGATATTCGTCATAATATTTTAAGATATTCTTAGAGCATATTATTATTATTGTTGCAAAAAATAATTTGCGTTTGCTTTGAAAACACCTTATTTTTTAACTCCCTATTTATTTTCTTTATGAGTTCCTTAAATAGTAACAGTATGCTTTTATCTATAAATTTTTAAAATTTATTTTCTTTGTACCTCTTTTTGTATTTAACTTTCAGCATTAATCAAAAATTAGTAAATACTTTTCTTATCAGTGAAAATCAAGATATTTTGCATGATATGAAATTTAAAAAAATCCATTAGCTATTATTTTGCAGATAATTTGTTTGTTTAGTTATATTAACGTCCCGTTGCAAAGCAAAACTAATGATGCTTTGGGATGGACTTCATAATTTTGAACCACTGTCAGAAGACGAGGGTAACAACTGAAGTGGCACCTCCCTCTCCACACACCAGCCAGCGGGAAGACGTTTGGCCTGACAGATTTAACGTGCAAGAGACCCCCCCCCTCACACGACGGTTCTCCAGTGGAATCGATAATCGAACATGAAACCCTTACCACCAGTTCACCGCGCCCCTGCAGAGCATTTGATATTCGCAATAGTTTTACATTTATTTAATTTAATTAATTTTTTACATTTATTTCATAACTTTCGGGTAAATAAAATATTTAATCAGTGTAATATCTCACTAGCAGCCTGCGAAGTCTGATCAAATAAATAACTCCGAACATTCAAAATAATTTTTTTATAGCACTGGATAATTGTTAGCTCATCATGGACAAGGGAAAAATCATTTTCTTAGTTTTAGTAAAGGAAATATGCTTTCATATAAAGAAAAATCGACTTCAAACTCTCAGATTAGTAAGAGTGTCTTCAACCTATTGAGGTTTTGAAAATTTCAGAAAATTTTCCCTCTCATGTCAAAAACAAAAGATATGACTATTATGATTTTATATTTTATAATATGGTTTATCTTACATTACAATATAACAATTTTTTAAGGGCCAAAATTGGGTCTGTTTTTTCTTTTTTTTTATTCCCAAAATTATTTTTCCTTTCTTATATGTAACAGTATGTATGTCACAATATAACTTATATGTAACAATTTTGTGGTGAAATATTACTATTATAGGCTGTAAAAAAGGAATCTTTCATATTGGAATTGTCTGAACATGTTCTCGTATATTTTATCAGCTATCTTTGCTACTTAAATTAGACATATATCATCTCAATTACATATTACTATTTATTGATAACTTTTCTTTCACTTTCAATACTTTTGTTGCACTCATATCCCGAAATAAATATTTGATACTTTACGTTATATTTTGTTGAAGTTTATTTATGATATCAAAATCGATATTTCTTCAAAGGAGTTTTTAATTTTAAAAAAATCTGAAAGTAATTTTTATAGATATTCTTCAGTAGACTCACACTGCATTTAGGTAAAAACAAATTTAAAAATAAACTATTCTTCAATAGTATTAAGGTTGAATACATAATCATTAAAAATTTATTTTTCTTCTTGGGTATCTTGATAACTATTACGGAATAAAATAAAAGTGAATAGTTTTAACGATGTCATTGACTTATTAAATGTTGTTTTTAAAATAATAATATAAATAAATTATAATATAAACCAAGTACTTTTACATAGCAGTTTATTCACTTATCCAAGAACCATTGTTAAAATTATTTAATAGCTGAAACAGTAAAATCATCTAAACTTTATACATCAGTTTTTATGATACCCTCAAATACAATAAAAATTTATAAATAACAATTAACATTGTATAATTTATTTAAAAAAATTATTAATATTTTATTACTTAAATTTAAACAATAACTAAATAATAATAATATAACTACTACTTAAATTTAAACAATATTTAATTTTTTAATCTAAAAAGAAGTGCTATTTTAAATGAATAAAAAAATTTTTAGCATTACTAGCGTTCAGTATAGGGAATTGGGGAATAAATATTCGAAAGTACCAAAGTTAAAACTGGGATATATTTAATAAAATAAATTAACCAGAAATTTTCAAAATATAATTGACTCATATTAACATTTTTTAGCAAAACTAAGCGTAATATTTCTTCTAAATACGCATTAAAAAAGCTTATAATGTAATGCTTCTAATACATACATATTCAATAAATTTATAACACTAAATATATGCTTCCATAATAAATTTGTTGAAATTTACGTTTACTTCACTATTACCTAATCAAAGCTATTTCTTTATGAATTATTTGAAAATATTTATGTTCTAAAGATTAATTTAGCTGCATTTTAAAATTTAAATAAGGAAACTTTATAATTATATAGATAAATACAAAAATTTCAGAATTAAACTTTTTACTAACCATGCTAAATAAATAAATTAAAAGAAGCAATTATTCACATCTAGATATGAAATTGTTTTTCTAATTTGTAGACATTACAAATAATATCATTTTTGTTATGAAAAACAATTATAATATTATGCTATCTTATATTTACCCTTGTAATGTTTTTGCTTTCTTTTTTTAAAGACATGGTTAAATTTATAATACTGATTCAAGAAGAAAAAGAATTGAGTTCAAAATATTTTCACAACACACTGCAAACAAAGAATAATTATAGTCAATGTATCTCCTATCGATAATCTAGAATGTCATGTAAAGCATTAGCAATATTTTTTACATCAATATCAATTACCACCTGTATGTATTCCAAGAATTAAGACGAATACAATTTTTAAAAAGCTAAATCAAAAATTTGTAAGAGAAACACTCAGTTTAATTCAATAAACATTTTAAACATTCTTAATACATGTAAAATTCCTAACGTTATAGGCATAAATATAAACTTCATATTCAATTTTAACTGAAACTTTACAATGAGATTGTGAAAATAATGATGTATGTATTTTTTTAATCTTCTCTTACTTTTTCTTCTTACTCTGTTCTCTATCAAGTATCATATTACGTTTAGTCGATTCAAGGAAAAAAATTAGCATTCTGTAATTGCAGTTTCTTTGCACAATCCCTCATTTCATAGCATTGAATGCCATCGGAAATCAAAATAAAATATCAAATACAGTAAATAAAAGAAAAAGTAATTGCGATTTGCAAACAAAAGAAAGCAGATAAAAATATACTAGAACGCCAAGAACAATCATCGACCAAATTCAGCATACTGAAAGATTTGAATAGGTTCTTCATTTAGTATCGATTCTTGTAGCAAAAGCATATAAGTTTAAATGGGAAATCTTTAATAGCAAACAAACTGTTTACAGTTGTCGGATACAGAACTAATCAGCAAAACTGCATTCACAAATAATGTATAGCAATTTTTGAAATGCAATCCGTGTTATTTATTTTTATGAAATAACACTAGTTCGATAGTATTTAGGTTTTGGAACTGTTGTTTCATGTCTGGAAAGAAATAGCAGCATGGAAAAAAAAGACATTTATTACTTTTCCAATTCTTTTGGTAAATTCTGTGCTATTTGTATTGAATATTAAATATATATTCTTCCGAATAGATTATGCAAAATTATCTTATAAGCATGAGAAGAGGGCTAGACACAGAATGAAGTTGTATTTTTTTCGGCAAAGTAAAAATAGGTAAACATAAAAAAGACACTAAAGAGTTCTAGAAAATTTTGTTTTCTTCTTTATATTTAAAAGACCATTAAGAATGTAAAAAATACTCAAATCGCTTAAATTCCCCATTATTTAGTTATATTTTGAAATTGACTGGCACTCTAGATTTGCTACATAATGTATGTGCAATCAATATTTTTGGTTTTATTTTAGATTTTCTTTATTTTAATGTCAAAATTCCGCAGCTATAGTTTAGTTAATTCTTTCAATTAATCATATGCATTCAATTTTAAGCTAATCTAAACTTAAAATAAAACTTAACTGCAAAGCAAATTTTGTGAATAGAAATACAAAACCTTGTTTGTGCATAAATAAATATGTCAAAATTTTTCTCTGGCCAATATATTACGACATCTATTGTTTTTAAATTCCCATTACCAAAGTGCATACGAGCCAATGTTTTTTAATGCAATTTCTCACCTTATTTTGTGAAATTTAGTAATTAGATGAACACGCCTAGATGCAGTATTAAAGAAATCCCCTTGTTCCACTTTAGAATAAATCCTCTATATGCATAGGTATATATGAGTAAACTGGCGATTACCTTTTCAGGTCTTTCTTTAACGTGTTAGATTTTCCTGTCACTGAGCGTAATTTGATGTCTGTAAATGATTTGGAATAAGGTACGAGTCGGCCAACATTTCTTCTCTTCCTAGAATCATAAGTGAACAAACCAATTTATTTTCAATTAATCAAATCCAATGGAAGTCAACTATATTCAAAGCTCCTATTTAAAATATCCTTATTATCGACTATATATGTTCAAACTTAATGTTACAGAAAAATTTATTATTTTTGTTCGTAAAAATTGTTTATTGAATTGTGTGTGAAATTTTTAATCTCATTTATTTGTGTTCAAATTACTTTCAAAATATTAGAAATATCTGTAAATCAAAGATTCGTAAAACTGCACTTTGTACACTTGTAAGTATCCTATCCCAATTTAAAGTACTTAGGAATTCGTTACGCAAGAACATTCTTAAACATAAAATTGAAATTTACTACAATGGTTTTGAGATTAAAGCTATTTTTATATTTTACTGGTGAAAATAAAATCATGAAATTTGTCCTCATAAAATGTTAAGTAAGCTAGTTCAAAATATTTAAAATCGGACAGTTTTCAAAAATTTAGCTTAATAATTTTGAAAAAAATGCTCAAACTGTTTTTGTGGATATTTTTCAATATAACTGTAACTTGAGTATTTAGATAAAGCTAATGCAATAATTTCGGCAGTAAAATTCTTCCCAAGAGTCTTCTCTGCCCTTTCACGTGAAGCTATCAGCACTTATTCTAGTACATTTTAAATGGGCAACCAAGTCATTTGTCTTATGCATGATCAGTTAATTAGCCTTAACTGCTGTTATGGAAATTTCGAACTAGCCATCATTTCATTTCAATGTTGTTCCAAGGTATGAAAATAATCTGTTCGAAATCCCTGAAGAAAGCTATAATGATGTTGAAAGAACAAAGCACCCGCATTTTCCTGAAACATTCTCAGAACATCTTTTCACACAATTTGTAAACTCAGCTTCCTTCTTTCTTGGAATGAAAGCACATTGGAGGGATTTTACTTCAAAGGAAAAGTCGAGTTGAATGCAGATTAGCGGAACGCTCTTTGCTTGTAGCAGAGCGCATTCTGGATATAGAGATTCGAGCCTTGTATCATTTGAATAACAAGCGACTTGACGCCAAAAGGTGCTTAAAGTCTTGGAACGAAAAGAGTCTGCTTCAGTCTCAACGGAATAAAAATAGGAAATGCAAAAAGACCACGATAAAAATATATTCAGATATTTTGAGACGAAAGATTTCCTGAATATGTATAGTTTTATTTTGAACTACAGTATATGTTATTTTTTGTAATAAATCATTTGTTGGAGAGATTTTTACCACGGATTACTTAATTCAAATATGATTTATCTATTCTGAGTATGTGGATATAAATAAATAAATTACTCTTGCTTGCATCTGATATTCATAAGTTACATTTAGTCTTCTGTTTATTTATATTTATTTTTAAGATCTAAAGATATTAGACATAATAAATTACTCTCGGAAACCGAATCTGATATTCGTAAGTTATTTCTTTCGTATTAGATTAGTTCCTTGTTTCAGAAAAATCCCAAGTGCTGATTCGAGATGTTGTTTTATTTTTCTATTACAGCTTAAAATTAATCATTGAAAAAAAATCTTTCTAAAGCAGATGGCAAATTAAAAAAAAATATTTAACGCAATGCATTTTTAAGATATTGTAGCAGTTTTAAGAAAATCAAAAGCTTACCTTAGCGTTTCTCAACCTTTTAGCATTTGCTGTCCCATTTTAAATTATAATTTTCATCCCGTCCCCTGCTTGCAATAAATTGTATACAAGAATAATGTATATTGAGTATTTTGGATACTCTTTTAAAATTATTTTCAACTAATTGCCAAAACAAAAGTAAAAGCAAGCAAACGCTGGTTAGAAACCACTTCTGGCATTTTGGCGGTGAACAGATGAGCCGAATGAAAGCGTGGAAAATTTAAATATTATATTTGAAATGAAAGCCAAACAGCGGGGTAGCGTCAAAACAAAATGAAAGTAGAAAATTCGTTAATGAAAGTTAACTTAGACATGCTGAGTAAAATTTAGAAACTAGGAATAAATTTTTTCGAATAATAAAAGAAATAAAACAGAAGCATGACTAAACAAAAGAGAAAAAAAAGTAATGTTTGTGGAAGAGAATCTATATGACCTATGCCATCTCAAGCATGCGCAGAGCAAAGGTTTTCTGATAGGAAAAATGAAAATGATCAATAATTCCAGTCAATCTCATTCGAGTCCATCCATCTGTCGCTATCGAATCTGTGGTGAGTATGTAAGTTATATATGTTTTCGTGTTAATTGTAATTCACAATATTAAATATCCTCAGCATCAGATTTTTGCAGACTCATGGATAAATTTTTAAGCGGATGTGAACGAGCATTAGACAATAGTCAAGCATTAACAAGTACACAGACGAAAGTAACTCCGAAAATAAAATCAAGAAACTATTCTTAAGAATATTTAAATTTTGGATTTACCAGTACCAAAGATAATCAAGAAAAAATGGCCCAGTGTATCATTTGCTCAAAAATGTTGGCCGTAGACAACATGAAGCCCAATAAACGTAAAAGACATTTGGCAACGCTGTATAGTGAGTATGTTAATGAACCCAGGCAATTCTTCAAATTAAAATCATATAAAATCAAAAAAGTTAATGGGCGGGTATTCCCTGATATATAAGCACTTGTAAAACAAAATTCGCCTCAGTACATTTTAACACATTGCATGATCTTCAAAGAAGTTTTGTGTTTGAAAGGAATAAGTTTTGCTCTGAATAATTTTTTACATACAGTTGTAGCCTTAGTAAATTATATAAAAAGGATATATACGAAATTAAGAATCTTTTGCACACTTTGTAAAGCCATGGGTTTGGTACATTCGGCGTTACTATTTTATTGTGATGAAAGATGGTTATCACTTGGGAAATTTTTGGAATGTGTTTTTGAATTAAGAGAAGAAACCACAATTTGCTAGAAGAAAAAAAAACAGATCAAAGACCTAGAATTTTGCAATGGTTTATTTGTAACTGCGCTACTTGATCGACATATTCGATAAATTAAATTAATTGAAACTTCAACTCCAAGGTGCAAATACACGTATGTTAGATACGAGTGATAAAGTTAATGTTTATGTAGAAAATAGGAATTATGGAGCTGAAATTTAAAGCAATAGAACCCTACCAATGTTTGCAAACGTGGATGATTATACTAAAATTTACAAGAAAATAGAAGAACATGTAAAAGTAGTTTTTGTAAGTCTTGAAAATCGTTTAGCCATGCTGGCAAAGAATTTTAAAAAGTATGTTTTTGCTGACAACGAACTGACAGCACTTTTCGAAGGGGTTAGGGATCCATTTCATAAGATTCTCGAAGGACTCTCTGTTTACGAGGAAGAAAAATTCATGGACTTCACGACAAGTAGCGAAACTGAAAGACATTTAAGTAATAAATCACTATATGGATTTTAGGCAGGAGTAGAAGATTTTTCTGCACTAAAAACAAGGGCTTTTCGTATTATTTTTCATCATCCTGCCTTTGCAAAGCTGGATTTTCTGCTGTATCTTCTTTGAAGACAAATATAGATCCGGGTTAAATATAGAAACAGAACTAAGAGTGTCTATTTCTAATATTAAGCTTTCTTTCGAAAAACTTTGTACTATAAGACACGCGAAAGAAAATCATTAATAATTTTTAAAATTATTTTTAATTGTGTTTTGATTTAGTAAGTGATTTTAAGTTAATAAGTTTTTAAATATGTCGAAATGCATTTTTCTCTATGTGTATATGTGCTTTCCTTTCAGTCACTTAATTAAAATATTATTTTCTCTTGAATATTATATTCCCGCGTACCCCCTCTAGTGTGATCATGCCTCCTGAAGTGATGTATCTCTTAGGTTGAGAATAGCTGGCTTATCTCTTTAAGCTTAAGAAATGATTTTTTTTTTTTTTTTTACTATTTGAATAATTAAAATTTATTTTCTTAATAATGAGCATTATAGAAGATATAATTTTTATCATAATACAAAACATTTGAAGGTAATTTTAGTACACTTTTATAATTGTGAAAATATTATTTATATAAAATTGTATGGAATTATAATGATAAACATAGTCTTGCATTACCTAACCAAAATCTTATAATTAAATGAGTTTTTATTAACTTTTTTTGCTTACAGTTAACGCATGAATAATAATAGTAATGAAATCTTTGAATAGTCAGATAAATTTCTGGAACTTAAAAATATTTCCGAAGAATATGCATTAGAATGGAATGAAAATTACCTTGATTTTTTTGAAGATTTTGTTTGGGTCACAGTTGTCTTTCAGGTTAAAAAAGAATTAAAAAAATAGTTGCAATACAACGGTATCTTAAAATGCCACAAAAAGCGTAAAGTTTGTAAAAAAATGTAAATTGTCAAATTTGAAATGGTACTGTATAAATTTTGTTTAGATCAGAGATTCTCAACCTGTAGAGCGCGCCCCCCCCCCCTAGTGGGGCGGGAGTATATCCAAGAGAAAATGTTATTTAAAAAAATGGTTAACTGACTGAAAGGAAAGGACACACACATATACAAAAAAATACATTTCGACATATTTAATAATTAACTTATTAAATTTAAACAAGTTATTAAATTAAAAACAAATTTAATAATTATTAGTGACTTCCTTGGGCTTGTCTTGTAGAGCAGAGTTTTTCGAAGGAGAGTTTAATATTAGAAATAGACACTCTCAATTCTTTTTCTCTATTTAGCTGAGATATATATTTTGTCTTCAAAGAAGTCACTGCAGAAAATCCAGTTTCACAAAGGTAAGATGTTGAAAATGGTTGTAGAATGCGAAATGCCCTTGTTTTTAGTGCATAAAACTCAGCATCCACTTCTGTCCGAAATTCAAAGAGTGATTTATTACTAAATTGATTTTTGGTTTCGCCGCTTGCCGTGAAGTTTATGAAGGTTTCTTCCTCTTCAATTGAGAGTCCTTCGGGTGCAAGAAAGTACTTTTTAAAATTCTTTGCTAGCATTGCTAAATGATTTTCATTGGTTACAAAAACAACTTTTACTAGTGGATCTTCAGCCTTGTAAGTTTTAATACAATCATTCAAATTTGCAAGCATTGTTAAGTTTTCTTGCTTTAAATTTCTGCTCCACAATTCCAATTTTCGAAAAAAAAAAATTAATTTTATCACTTGTATCCAATATATGTGTATTTGCTCCTTGCAGTTGAAGATTCAAGTTATTTAATTTTTTGAATATGTCGACCATGTAGCTCAATTTAATCACAAATAAACTAACGTGAAAATTCTCAGCTTCCGGTTTGTTTTCCTCTTCTAGGAAAACTGCGATTTCTTCTCTTAATTCATAAACACGTTGCAAAATTTTCCCTATTGATAACCATCTTGCCTCTCAATAAAATAGTAACGCTGAATTACTGCACCCATGTCTTTACAAAGTGCGGAAAAGATTCTTGATTTCAGGGGTCTCATTTTTATATAATTTTTTACGGTTACAATCGTAGTTGAAACAATATTCAAACCAGGGCTCTTTTCTTTGAAAACCAACGCTTCTCTGTGGATCATGCAATGTGTCCAGACGCACTGTGGCGATTTTTGCTTCACAAGTGCTTGAATACTTTGGAACCTCCCGAACATTTTCCATTCTATGTTTGCCTCGCTCATAAAATCATTTAAGATAGCAAATAATGTGAGTGCTGTTGCTTTGAATTCTATTGGTTTGCAGAAAAGTAATTCTTCTACTACTGACAAATCATCACAAAATCTAACATAGGCAATGAAATGAGCATCTTTATTACTATCTGTTGCCTCATCGAGTTGTATTAAAAACCATTTGTCACGTAACTTCGACAAAAGCTGACACTCTACATCTTCAGCTATATCAGCAATTCGACGGGGAACAGTATCATTTGAAAGAAGTATAGACTGCAATTGTTTTGCAAAATTATCTCCAAACATAATATCTGCAATCTTAATTGCGTCTGGTAAAATAAGTTCTTCACCAATGGTGTGAGGCTTTTTACATCTGGTTATTTTATATGAATCTTTGTAAAACGCAATTTAAGATTTTTCATTCACAGACAAAATTTTTCTAAACAATGGTTTTTGCTTTTCATATGATTTTAATTTTCTTTCGAAGAATTCTCTGGGTTTGTTTACGTACTCACTATGAAGCGTTTCCAAATGTCGTTTAAGTTTATTAGGTTTCTTGCTGTCAGCCGCCAACATTTTTGGGCAAATAATACACATGAGCCTTTCTTTTTCCTTTACTTCAGTACTAGTGAATCCAAAATTTAAGTATTCTTGAGAATATTTTCTTGATTTTATTTTCTGAACCACGCTCGTCGGTGTACTTGTTGATGCTTGTCTATCGTCTAATACTCGCTTACGCCAGCTTAAAAATTTATCCATGATCCTGCATAAGTCTGCTGCCGTGAATATTTAATACGATGAATTGCAATTACACGAAAATATATATAACATACACATTCAGAATAGATTCATTAGCGATAGAAGGATCGACTCGAATGAGATTGTCTGGAATTGAAATTGGCGTCATAGAACTTTCGGCTTCTCCCTTTGAGAAAACGTTTGTTCACATCTGCGCACGCTCCTAACTTAACTTTTAAGCTGACCAGACAAATTCCAGACAAATCGAAACTTCTTGTGAAACCGTGAGAATGCCTGACATGGCCTGACGCAAGAGCAATAGAAAGGCATATGATTATTGTTTTCTCAATGCTGAGGATCGGTGTTGCAAAATGTCAATAAATTTCCGTATTCTTGGTAATTTGTAAAGTTTAAAATTAAGGTTGTAGTGGAGGTTTAGCTCCAAAATACTAAAAATACATTTTTATTGTATGCCGTGGGGAGGGGGGGGGGGCACGATGAAAATTATGATTGAAAATTGGGCCTTGGATACTAAAAGGTTGAGAAACACTGGTTTAGATTTTATTTTAGAAAGAGGGAAAAAAATTTTTAGGTTAAAAATGAATTAAAAAAAATGGTTGCAATACTATAACATCTTGAGGAGCAGCAAAGAGTTTTAAGCTTGTAAGGAAATTTAAAAATTATATTGTTTGAGAAAATATTTTAATGAATTTTTCATACATATTATATAACAAAGTAAGGTTTTAAATCTATATATAAGCATTACAAAATATTTTCAAACTTACCTAATAAATGCTCGAACTGTTTTTAAAAGTAAATGTAGGACTTCAGTTATACTTATAATGATATATCAAACGTGCTTTTTAAAAAATTTTGATATAAATACTGTGGTTAAGTTACAAAAGACCTTATTTACCTTAAAGAAAAAAACAGAAATAAAAGACTTGGATCATGCAATGCAGAAATACTGCAATTAAATCAGGTTATATTAAAAAAACTTTTTTTTCTCTTAACAACAAACAAACTTTTTTATACATGAAAATAATTTATAACATGTTATTATTTCCATAGTTACTTATTGTCTTAGATTAATTTAGCAACCATAAGAAGAAATAATTGAAAGGTATAAATTTTATATGCTTACTATTTTTAAGGAATCATTTTTAATTATTCCCTTGCAAATGTTTATCAACCTTTAATAATAATAGTAAATCATTTAAGTCGAAACAAACTGAAAAAAAAAGAATTGAATAAAAGTGAGTTCAAAAAAGTCAATATAAAATTTCCTAGTCAACATTTTTTTTCATAAAACAAAATCGTATTTTAAAAAGCAATCTTAAGTCCGGTTTTGTCGAAATTAAAAACTTATAGTTATATAATACAGTCATTAATTTCAGTGTCACTAATGAATTTCACAGTCGATAATAAAATCGTTTCTGAAACGGTTTTATTTAAGAAATCTCATTTAAGCTTCGACATAATAAAATAATAAGAATTTCTATTAACTTGCGGCATTTCCAAATGTATTAGAATTAAGGGAAAAAATTATATTGTAATTTTGAAAAAGCTGATTTACTTTTCAAATATGATCGAAATTTGACGAGCAGATATTAAAAACAATATTGAAGTTATAAAGTCAATTGCTTTGTTTTTCTTCAAAGTAAAAAAAAAGGAAAACATGCTAACAAATAAAAAAATATTTTTTAAATAAATTAGCGGTCAAAATTCTTGATTTCAAGCTGTCAAAATCATTTCGCATTTCACAAAATAATTTTCCCAGGCCTTTAAAATTTTAAATAAGATCTAAAAATAATTTTGAATACAATATCGGAATTTTCATTGATTTTAGGATACCAAATTTCCCATAAAACGAATCAACTTTCAAATATGCTATAATCTGAAGTATTATACGAGGGGTGATCCGAAAATTTTTACAAGCAGCAATATTTAGAAAGTAGAAAATGTTTATGGTGCTAGTTGATTTATACTGGCCATTCGAGGAGATATTGTTAATATAGATACCTGAAACAGCTACAAGAATGGCAAGACGCCTATATAGATGGTCTCGCACAGAGGTCAATACCACCTCTCTGCACGTCAGTTCGTCTCTATCAGGGATTGCACAACAAGAAGTGCTACGATTTTTAAGGATCAAGAATATGTAACGATTAGACATTCATTGACAAATCATTGAAATTGTTTGGAGACGAAGCAATTTGTAGACAGCAGGGGGCGAAATGTTGCTCATCTGACGCTTATATCAGGCGGTGATGTGCAAAAAGGTGCCGAGAACTGGCTCAAAAGCCCGGGACCTGATTTTACCAAGATTGGCTAAACAAATTGGCCCTGCGGCGTGATTAATGCCTCATCAGGTTATATGATTATGTATAGAAGTTACAGCCTCATATGTCTCTTAATTATAATTTCTTCTGTGTCTATTGTTCATAAAACATTTTTTCCCCTCTCCCTGGTAATTATTTTAATTACCGGTCATATAATATACGAAGAGAATCATTAATTTACCTCTTGTTGAAAATCTCTTAAAACTTAATTTACATAAAAAATATACAAAACTTAATTATAATAATGAATTCTCATTTATATATTTCAATTTTGCTCATTTTTACTTCCTTATGTATGAAGTATAGAGAAAAATGTCGATAAAAAAACTTCGAAATCTAAATTTCAGATCTTTCTGAGTCAAAATATGTCTATCTTTGGGATTACGATCTCCTGGACGGATGAAATTTTGGATATAGACTTAAGAATTAAATTTTTAGATTTTCATCAAGTCCGATCAGAGAAAGTATATTTAAAGGCTTTAAGAGTACAAACAAAATACAAAACGTAAAGAATAACATAAATAAAATCTGGATTTATCATCTAAAATTATTATTCTTTTAAAATAAATATTTAAATGGGTTATCAGCTTTTATTTTCTCATGTATTTTATTTTCTCATCACAACTGTAACTCCATGTAAAATCTTGGTATAAGTCGGTCTGACAAAAGATCTCTAAAATACATACTCGGTAGATAGATTCAGTAAAGATATTAGATTTGCACATAATTATTAAACGGCAAGGCTACAATTGCTTTACTCAAATTATACAATTCTGTGTACTGTGAAAAGACCCTCAGTGGAAAGTATGAGAGAAATTCACAAGGAGACCAATCCTACTGTTTTATTTCTAAGGCCGATTCAGGTTACTAATGTATAAGATATTTGAAATAATAAATTTTATAGACAAATCTCCACTCATCCATGATTATAAGCATTTTTTACAATTAGAATAAAAGGTCATATCTTCATTTGAAACTAAGAAAAATGCAATTTTTCATTTGTTAAATTAGGTTCATATAAAAAAGGAATTCCAAATTCACTTCAGAAGTTTAGAAATACATCTAAATTACACAATTTCAAAAAATATTAAAATACTGTTTAAATAAAGTCAGTTAGTAAATTATTTGAAAGAAAGTTAATTACTATTCAATATAATTCAATGCTCCCATAAAAATTAAATTTGCTTGGAATATATTTGCAATAAGTGACATTGAACTTTATATCTATATCTTCTATACTTATAATAAAGCTCAATGTTTGTTTGTGTGTGTGTGTGTTGGCGCTCTACAGGCCAGACCGTTGGACCTACAGCTAATAAATTTGATACATGTATACCTTGGACGTCCAGAATGTGCACCTCGGAGCCCTATTTTCGAATTTTTAATTAGAATTTGAATTAATTAAAATTTAAGCGAAATTTCCACGTTTTTCGGCTATAACTTCCGAAAATATGATCGCATAAACATGATTTTTACATCAATTTAAAGATTAAAAAATTAGCCTTCTAATGGTATCAGTGTTTTAATGTATAACTTAAGCTTCTATTTTTAACAAATTTTTAAAGAAATAGTTTAAAGTTTTTTTATCACGTGACTGGATAAAAATAAAAGAAATCATTGACGGAAGTTCAAAAAAAAAAAACTATCATCGTAAATCAAATCTAAAAAAATACAACTTTTAGCACGTGTCTGGATAAAATAAAATAAATATAAAATGTGATATTTTCTTTAAAAAATAAATGCAAAGCAAAGGTTTTTATAATCGTTTGCAATATCTATATCATTAACTCAATAAATCTTCTTTATTTACGGTAAACCTGATTGAATTTAGACAGGATATGCATTGAAATCCAGACTTATTGGCATATTTATGTAATCGTTTGCAATATCTGTATCATTAAATCAATACTTTTTCCCTTCCTCGCTTTCTTTAAAAAATATTTAATGTTTTGGCAACATCAACGAAAAAAAAAATTAATATTTTGGAAGCATAACTGATAGTTGAAACTGACTGATTTATAAAATTAAAGAATATCATTAGGAAAAGGTGTACTTTTAGAACTTTCCGTCCATCATCTTAAAGAAAATATTAATTTCAGGCCAATCAATGCCCGGAATTACTTCAAGGCTAATGAATATGTGATTTAATTGAAAATTTTAGAACGCTTTACTCATGGCGAACCAGCTGGTCGCCAAAGGCGGCTAGTTATCAAATAATTTGGTTTGTAAAAAAAGTATCATTTTATGTTTTGTTATAATATTAAGAGGAATGTTATATAAATTGGAAATAAGGAATATTTTTTCAGTGAAAAGTAAAAAGTCTCAAATTTTATAATAAATTTTAATTTTAGAATTAAATAAATTTTTAAGTTTCAAAATAAAATGATAATTGTATGATGATTAGATGTAATAAAATCTAATGGGAATAAATTATGTATGCAATGATTTTCTTGGAAAATTTAGTTTTTATTCTAAATAAATTTTTGACTGTGTTACAGATATGGAATTTTAGAGAAAAATATATTTTCAATATTATATACGTAAATAAAAAAAAAAGGTAAGAATGTGAGCATATTTCATGCTACCAATTTTTCTAGTCAAGTAAAAATCTTTTGACTCTATTTTTACTGTCTATTTTCAATGTCTCTCTTGATTTCCATACTAATATCAGATAAAGTATTTCGAAGACTTTGCTTTTAAGAATTTTAGGAAGTGAATTGCCCTTTCAGGAACTATTAAAGAATCTGAAATTGAAAACGACATATGGCATTTTACTTTGGTTTATTTAGTTAGGTTTCGGTTCAACTTGTAGTTATAATGCATTATAAAAAAAAAGAAATAAATCGATGTATTCTACTTTGCTGAGTCTAGAAATAATTTCTTTCAATAAAACCTTAAAAGTGTCATTAGACATTTGTGTTTTTGAAACATGAAAATATACCAAATCAAATATATGCATATGAATTTTAAATGGAAATATAACCATGTATTTGTTTCTGTATAGGCTTTTTCATGCATTTTATTTGTTGTGAAGACGTTTGCTAAATATTTTACATGCTAAACCTTTTTTGACATTCTTTTGTAGGAAAAAAAAACATTATTCAAAGAAATTGGTTCTTGAAAAGTGTAAGTATATATCATACTAAGATGCTAAATATAATATTATTAATAACCATAATTTGAATACAAACATCTTAAAGACTTGGTTATGATTAATTATGCAGGGGACTAAACATTAAAGTGCAACTACTGGAAGATCTATAAATAAAAAATTCTGGAGTATGTTGAAGAAACTTAGCATCTGCAATATTTAGATGGCAGGAAATTAACTACAGGTTAATAAAATTATAATATGTTATTTTTTAAAACCCTATAACTCCTAAAATAATCCCCAAAATTCCGAAAATTTTATTAAGAATTATATTTTATAATAATAAGTCGATTCAGCAAGTAAATAAATAAATAATGACAACCACATTAAAAAAGTTCTGAGATAGAAGTTAATTAATCTGTCCTGTTATAGTTTCCTCATACACCACTTTTTTGTAATTACGATAGTATATATATATATATATATATATAATATTTGTTGACGACTGTATACTACAACTTAGTAATCTTGGCATAATCTGAAAAACGTCAAGTAAAGTCAGAAATGCAACTAACTTGACATAATATATCCCCAAAATAGACTGCCAAAAATTGCAAATAATCGCCGTTCTTCTTAGTATTTGATATATAGAGAGATAATCTGATGTATAAAGAAATAAGATATTGGCGTAATCTGAAAATCGCCAAGTAAATCCTGAAACCATGAAAACAAGTATATAAATTTATTTCCTATTATGAAAGAAATGATAGCTAAAAGAGTAAAAAATAAGTCAAACACAAATAAATGATTTTTAAAGTAAATGAATCAAAATGAAGAAATAAATGAATTGAAACTACTGGCTTATCTTTTGAAACTAATAGTGAGAAAAATTGTCAATCATATATATATATATGTACCATGTTATCATATATCTGGGGAAAAGTGTTTATCCGTTTAAAGCCCATTCGTGGTAATGTTTTCTAACACATTTTTCTGACCAATGTCCATCTTCAACGAAAAAACATATCTAGTTAAATCTATACTTATAATAAAGCTCAATGTGTGTGCGTGTGTGCATGTGTGTGTGTGTGTGTGTGTGCATGTGTGTGTGTGTGTGTTGGCCCTCTACAGGCCAGACCATTGGATCTACAGCTAATAAATTTGGTACATGTATACCTTGGAGATCCGGAATGTGCACCTCGGAGCCCTTTTTTCGAATTTTTGATTAGAATTAGAATTAATTAAAATTTAACCGAAATTTCGACGTTTTTCCGCTATAACTTCCGAAAATATGATCGTAAAAACACAATTATTACAACAATTTAAAGATTAAAAAATTAGCCTTGTAATGGCATCAGTGTTTTAATGTACAAATCAAGCTTCTGTTTTTAACGAATTTTTTAAGAAATATTTTAACCATGTTTTTTAGCACGTGACTGGGTGAAATAAAAGAATGCCGAAAGTTCAAATAAAAAAAATTATCATTGGAAAATAAATCTAAAGAGATGCAACTTTCAGCACGTGACTGGATAAAATAAAAGAAATATAAAATGTGATAATTTCTAATTTATTTCTATATCTATACTTATAATAAAGCTCAATGTGTGTGTGTGTGTGCGTGTGTGTGTGTGTGTGTTGGCGCTCTACAGGCCAGACCGTTGGACCTACAGTTACCAAATTTGGTACATGTATACCTTGGAGGTCCGGAATGTGCACCTCAGAGCCCTTTTCTCGAATTTTTAATTAGAATTTGAATTAATTAAAATTTAAGCGAAATTTTGACGTTTTTCCGCTTTAACTTCCAAAAATATTATTGCACAAGCATGATTTTTATATCAATTTAAAGATAAAAAAATTAGCTTTCTAACGGTATCAGTGTTTTTAATTTATAACGAAAGCTTCTATTTTTAACGAATTTTTAAAGAAATATTTTAACCATGTTTTTATCACGTGACTGGATAAAATAAAATAAATATAAAATGTGATATTTTCTTTAAAAAATAAATGCAAAACAAATGTTTCTACAATCGTTTGCAATATCTATATCATTAACTCAATAAATCTTCTTTATTTACGGTAAACTTGATTTAATTTAGACAGGATATGCATTGAAATCCCAACTTAATGTCATATTTATGTAATCGTTTGCAATATTTGTACCATTAATTTAATACTTTTTCCCTTTCTCGCTTTCTTTAAAAAAAACATATTTAATATTTTGGCAACATCATGGATTTTTTTTTTAATATTTTGGAAGCATAACCGATGGTTCAAACTGACTGATTTATAAAATTAAAAAATATTATTAGGAAAAGGTGAACTTTTAGAAATTTCCGTCCATCATCTTAAAGAAAATATTTATTTCAGGACAATACATGCCCGGAATTACTTCAAGGCTAATGAATATGTGATTTAATTGAAAATTTTAGAACGAATTACTCATGGTGAACCAGCTGGTCGCCAAAGGCGGCTAGTAAAAAATAAATGCAAAGCATAGGCTTCTACAATCGTTTGCAATATTTATATCATTAACTCAATAAATCTTCTTTATTTACGGTAAACCTGATTGAATTTAGACAGGCTATGCTTTGAAATCCCGACTTAAGGGCATATTTATATAATAGTTTACAATATCTGTATCATTAATTTAATACTTTTTTTCCCATTCTCACTTTCTTTAAAAAAACATATTTAATATTTTGGTAACATCATCGAAATTTTTTTTAATATTTTGGAAGCATAACCGATGGTTAAAACTGACCGATTTATAAAATTAAAGAATATTACTAGGAAAAGGTGTACTTTTAGAACTTTCCGTCCATCATCTTAAAGAAAATATTAATTTCAGCCCGTTATCAGTGTTTTTAATCAATGTCAATCAATTTTTTAATCAATGCCCGGAATTACTTCAAGGCTAAGGAATATGGGATTTAATTGAAAATTTTAGAATGCTTTATTCATGGCGAACCAGCTGGTCGCCAAAAGCGGCTAGTACGAAATAAAAACTATTATCTTATGACCTTCCAAGCAATTATGTATGCATAACTGCAGACAAAGAGGTTTAATGGCCAGTGTTTTGTTCAAAATAATATCTCGAAACATAAAGAAGGATATATTAACATAAAATTGGGTATAAACTTCTGAAATGACTATAACTACGTCATGTGGTATCATTTTCATTAAAAATTATAATTTCTATTCATCAAGAAATTACGAAAAAGAAATAAACGGGTATTGAACTACCTCAAATTTTTGTCATAAATTTGCTGTTTTTATATAAGCTGTTGTGTCAGAAATATTTTATTTATCTTCTTATTCTTTTCGCATGTTATTATTACTCTTTTTTTTATTCATATATAATAGAAATTTCTCTTTTCGTTTTAAATTCCAAGTACTTTCTTTCGCTTTCCTTACTATATCCACCTGAATATATGTATACTTAAACTATTATTATAGATAGATTAAGCCCTTATCATAGAGATGGGGGCATAATGCTGTATCAAAATGTTAAAATGTAAATATATTCATTTCATCAACAATATGAAATTATTTTTCAGCCAGAAATTTCCAAATTCTAAAGAAGAAAGAATAAATAAATACAGTTTTATTTTTCCGCTTCATTTAATTAAACTAAATACTTACTGTGTAATTGTATGTGTCCAAATATTTTGAAATAAAGACAATTTCTCTTCGCAAATTCATTTAAAAATATAAAATATTATTTTTGTCTTTTCAATGACTATATTCCTTTTTAATCTTTACTACAACCGAAATAATAACTTGTTTCAATATTTTCTTTACAAAAGACAATAGCTATAACAATATTGCAATGTTGTATAGTAAAAGCATCTGATTTCAAAATTGTTAATTAAATTTTCAAACAAAAAATATTGTTTAAAATTTTTCCTAATAATTCCAGAGCGTTCTACCACACTAAAACCCTTTTTACAAACCTTTATCATTTTCATAATTAATTTTTTAATGATATGATTTTTTTTCAATATAAATTTTTCTCTATTTTTAATAGCGGTTTAAAATTATAGTTTTAAGTATATTTTCTGCCTAATTTCCTTAATTTCAATTGTGAAACTTATACTTACACGTGTTTCTATAAAACTAAACATGTAGTTTGTGTTGTCTTTATCTTTGCCAGATAATCGAGAACAAATTCGTAAATTACAATAAATATAAATGAAATAAGTCCTAATCATTAACATGATTCTTTATTACATTAAATAAATTTATAGTAAGTTACAAATAAAAAGTATCTTTTTGTATTTTCTTTCATATTCTCTCAGTTATTTCTTCATTAGTATAATAGACACCTAGTTTGCCTATTAACTCAACAACCAAGGTTTCAGAGGGAATAACTTTTTGTAAGAATCTCGAAGACGCGGTCGAGAAAAAAAAAACTGAACTAGATCTCTTAATCCTATAATTATCAGAAATCAAGAAGTACTTCTTTCTTAAAACTTCAATAAAATAGTAAAATCTAATCAAAGCCAAAAAAATACTCTATCCGTTTTATAAATTTATCACCAAAAGAATTACTTATCAAGAAGTGGAAGGCTTGAACATATTTCCTCAGAGTGATACAAGAATGTGATACAGTACGCAATGAAAATTTCGCATTGATATTTACGAAATACATAAAATGAGCCTAAATAATGACATTCTGAGAAGCAGAAGACTCCCCATATTTCCCATTAAATTTTAAAAACGCCTGTCTCGATTTATGTAGCCTCATTCTCTAAAGTAGCATACAAAAAAATGATGTATTTTGAGCTTTGTTTTCTTTCAGTATTATCATCCAGATATCCCTCAAAACATATTTCAATAAATATAATAGTTTCAGCATCTATATGGATTGCTAGATGTGGGAATAATAGATGCAGAATAATACCAGAATAATTCCATTTCTAAACAAAATTACTCATTTTTCCCTACGATTGAAAACAAACAAAAGATCAGCAACTACCAACCCGTAATTTGTTATTATCAATTAAGTACGAAGCAGAATGTATCAATTTAATTTAATTTATTAATATAAAATTTCCATTTTAAAGCAATACTTGGGTTATTTTGGGACGAACCTCGTAATTTTGAGCCGCATTCAGATGACGAGGACAACACCGGAACTGGCCCAACCCTTCTCCCAACTTTCCACACCAGGAGGGGGACAATTCACCAGGATGTATTTAATGTGCATCCGACCTACTTAAAATAGGGTCCTTCTGCGGTATCGCATAAAGAATCTGAAACGCTTCGGTTCCGAAGCCGAGGCCTTGAAACCACGCCGCCGCCGCCCTATAGAATAAACCAGAGGTATGATTCCGATATATAGAGCGCTAGCGTCGATGGGATAGGTGACAATGGAACTTAACGACACATCGTCAGGAGATTCAGTACATATTTCTAGGAATTCAATAGAAATTATCCAATCACTTTCGAATCCACATTGCCCCTCTTGACCTCATTGCACGTATACGTCGGACCATTAAAAGTATCTAAACAGATTTGAGAAAGAACTAAAACATTCCAAACATATGAAAATCCCATTTTAATTTTATACTAGAACCTGAAAAAATATCTTGTATTCCATTTAAAAACATCAGAAAAAAACTGCATGAGGAGTAATTTTGAGAGCATCATATAAGCTGTACCAAATATTTTTTAAACTGTACAGACATTTCTACTTATATCGAAATAAATGCATAGCATTCATATAAAAGGCTTTTTTTCACTGAATTATAAAAATTGATTGATTTTTTTGTAATTACTTAGTTAATTTTAGCTTACTGATTTTTTTTATAAAAATTGCAGAATTGAAAACCACGTATTTATTTTTTTTAAAAAAGTATATGATTTATTATTGTTTCCCTGAATCATATGAATGGAATTTTTCCACATATTAAAAAAAAAAAAACATTTGACATTTAATATGGAATTGAAAATCAACAAAATGCATGCTTAAAGTGTGCATTAAATATTAAAAATATTATTCATATGCGTCTGAAAATTGTATTCACTTCCATCAAAGCGAAGAAGGAAAAATTGGGTGTTTTCAATGTATTTCTATTACCCTTTAGAGGACACAAAGGCTAAAAAAAGTGAAATTTTTCAACTAAATGAAACGCAGAATGAATCATTATAAATGCTAGATGGACGATGCCATTAAAATCGAAATTTCTTTTTTCAGTGGCAATGCATTTCCTTTCAAAGCTTTCAAAATTAAGTAGTTATTAAAAAGACATTTTAGAAAATTTGAAAAAAATATACAACAGCAGAAAAACTTTATTTGAATGAAATCTCGTAGTATAATTATATCGATCGTTCCAAAGCCTCGCATTATTTTTTGAAAATACCATCCACTTAAAATTGATGTGTTTTTCTTAAATAAAAGAATCCAGTCACGCACGTTTGATTGTACCCGTATCTGAAGTGAATTAATTTTACATTTGCATTCAAGTAGAATGTAGAGATATGAAAAACTTTATTTTTCTTCCTAATTTATATTCTATGAAAATTCATTATGTAAGAATAGTTTATTTTACATATTTTCCCTTCATATTTTCATTTTTCTTCTTAATCCCACATATTTTCATATGTTTTATATTCATATATAAAAATAATTTTTAATAATAAATTTATATTGTATATAAAGCAAGTTAACAATATTTTCAAAGAGGCAATTTATTTTTAACGTTTGAAATCCTTATTTCAATTTAGAAACCTATATATATATATATATATAGAGATATAAACTGAATGACAGTTTGATTTTTTTACTATTCCCCATCGCTTACTAGAATCGATATACATGTTCCTTAATATTCAAAGGAATTAATTATGCTATTGAAAATAAATTATTGCATATCCTAGACATATTGAACTGGAGTAGAATGATTTTATGTATTTCCTCCATATCATCAAAATGTAATACTATTGCATGGAAATTTTTTGGACTATCTTAAACTCTAAAAAAATTAAATTTTCAATGAAATGTACTTATTTCAGAGTAGCTATTTAATTGAAAGCAAATATTTAAAAAAAAATTAAAGAAATAACTTATAAAACTCGGATTTTTATTTCGTTGGAATGCTAAGCCTATATAAAAATTTAACTGTAACTCGACTTGCATCATTTTGCCAAAGATATTTCTTCAACACTTTTCATATTTGTTTTTATTTCTTAATATCTTAACATATAAAAATAATAATTTTTTTAATAGATCCATTTAAAAATGGCCAACATTTCTTTTAGCATTCGGCTTATTTTTTCTCATATTTTATTATTCTGAAATTTCAGTGCATCATTAGACATTCTGCTTTATAAGAATTAAAAAACTCCAGTTGTCTTACTATGCTTATAATTTCATACTTCAGTTTAGAGCCTCATTTCTAATCTTAGCCTTAACTAGCATGATGTATGAGAGAATCAAAGAACCAATTTGAAATAACTTAGATTCACACCAGAACAATTGTATTTTTAGATTTAAGATACTACTGATGCAGTCAGTTTTCGATGAAACAGAATCTTCATTATTTTAAGTTTCTTTTTATGTTTCACCCATTTTTTCATCCATCGTCAATTTTACAAAAAATCATTTTAAAATGAAATATTTTATTTAATAAAGCAAAACATATAAAACTTTCAAAATTGGAAGTATTCCAGGCGACTTAATTTTTAATTTTTTAATTATTTTTTTCTAATTATTCATTGTAAATTCGTTTGGAACAAAAGGGTGTGTGATTTTGAAATTCCAATCCAAAACTAGTGTTTTCAAATATTTTTATACATGTTTACTGAATTTTCATAGGAATTTATGTTTTTTAAACTAAAATCAACGTTTAATGCCTAAAAACCTTAAAACAAAAATGAATACCCTTTCTTTTAATATTTGACTGAAATCTTTATTATCATTTTTATTTAATTTCTTCAAAAATTAAATCACCTGTGACATTTCAAAGATATTTAAATCTTATTATAATATCATTTTGAAAAATTAATTAAGATGCAGTTCTTACTCGCTTTAAAATATTTATATTATCGAACAATACATTTTATAACACTATTTTAGTTGAATATATGCATATATTTTGGTGATGGAAGGATAAAAATATAATTGCACGTTTTCATCCCTTTTTACTTATTTTAAAGTCCACTGTACCCTGAAATTCGTTTTCTGTTTCGGAACAATTTGGACTTAAAATACTCTGCAATTCATTTCACAACTTTAATATCTTCCGCTCCTTATCCATTTCTATTCTTTGTGCAATCAATATCTTTATTTGCTCAGTTGGCTAACAAAGGTATCTACAAAGCGTAATCATGGATGATAGATACACTCCTTGACAGAGAATCCCTGCAAAGGTATTAGCGAAGATATCGGCGTGACCTGCAAGCAAATCAAAATACATCGCCAAAGAGATTGGTTCTCAAAGTTTCAGAGAAGAGACAGTAAAAGAAAGCCACCCGAATCTCAGAGATTCATTTTTGAGAAAGGTTTCATTTGTTTCTTTGCACCAAGGTGGATTTTCGTTAAGCGCCGACTTAACGACAGTGCACTCTGCCAATGCTAAAGTAAATTCTTCATGGAGCCAAAGATCTTTGTATCAATTAAATGACAGAGCCAGCTTTGTTTCCTGAAAAAATATCTCTAAATAAGCTTTTGTAGGGAATCAATCTAAGAGAATTGGATTTTTTTTTATTTACTATTATGTCTTACTGAGATAGAAGTAGATTTCGAAAATAAATTTGATATTTATTATTATGTAAACAGCCAGAAATTTGCTTGATATAATTTAAATAACCCCCAATTTTTTTATATATATAAATTGTTTATTTGATAAAAGGCGAATAAAAAATTTAAACATCGTGCTTTTTATATCATTTTGCAATATCTGTTACTGAAAAATAAATAAACTCTTCGAAAACTGAGAAATATATCATTAATGAAATAAGAGTTTGAATTATTGGCAGATTAGAATAGGTTTGCAATAAAGATTTAAATACAAGTATATTCGAATGAGCAAATCATTCATATATATATATATATATATATATATATATATATCTTTTCTTTTAAATAACAGAATAATGCTGTAAGCTATTAAATTACTTCCCGGTTTCAGGTATATATATTCTTATTTTATATTAAATACAAAATAACAGTACCGCTAGATTTAAGAAAAGGTCATTTTGACTTCCTCTGAAAACAATTTTCGTTAATTTTCTTCAAGAAAATTATTGTCGCTTTTTATGAGAATAGTTAAATTAATTTTTACTTGCATTTGTAAGACATAATCGCAAATTTTTATTTTTCTTATTTTAATTTCTGTGTAATTTCTACACAGTGAAGTATACCTACTTTTTCCGAAAGGGTTATTGTGATCATTCGAATAAATATTATTTATAATATATACATTAATAGTTAAATATATAACAGTGTGATAGATACGCACTTAGATATGTAAATAAATATATGCTAGTAAAATGTGTGTAAATGTCGAAGGTCAATCAAATAGAAACTATTATAGGTTGTCAGTGAAAGAACATGTGAGTCAATGTTTTGGTAGAAAAATAGATGTCATTGAAGACCTAAATTAAAAAAATAAGCTTTTTTTTAGTAAATAAAAACAAAGACACCGCCTTTTTATCACAATATATCTCAACAAATACACGAAAAATGTTTTTTTTTCTACTTTAACTTCATAATAGATAGGTAAATTATAACTTTTTTTCTAAATAAATATAGAAATGGGTCAAATGACTCCTTCGGAAGAAATAGGTATATGCTAACTCATGGTAAACTTAATAAAAAAATTTGGAAACCAAAATGTATATGAGCTGAATAAGTTGTTAAGTTTTACAGAATCATTTATAGTTCAGATTATAAGATTAAAAAAAAATTGAAAAACTAAATTTGTTAAATCTCCATTTTCTGTCTCTTTGTGTGTCTGTATGAGAATTCGATATTTCTTCAAGGCGATTGCAGTGACAGTCTGAAAAGTATTGTCATGAAATCAAAGGTGCACAGTTTGAATAGATGGATTACTTAAATTTGTTCTTAGTTCTAATAACCATCAATGTCAAAGATGAAAACATTCCTATAGGAAGCGCATTGAATCAACGGTAGGGTAATAGTTAACCTCATATCGTTTTTCAACCCCCCCCTTGGTGACGAGAACCAACCACTAAACCAGAGATTCATTGGGTGTAGAAAGGAAAAATAGTTAATAAAAAAAGGAAATCTTATTTTTTAGTTATCCTTTGTACAGATTCATCAGCTTCATTTAGAAAATTAATTTTTGATAATTATTTCACCATTTGTTTTGAACTATTTTAATTTTGGTTCTTGAATTTCAACGTCAATCAGTCTTTTATTTTGAAAGAATTTCCTTAAATTCTTGGCAAAAGGGATTATGCGGACACAAATGGCAAGCATATGCAGACACAAATGCTTGTATAATTAACAATGAATATGCCAATTGATTCTTTTCGTTTTTTCTACCATAGATATAATTTATATTATATTCTTCTAAACATATATAAACTTCATATCTTTAAATATTCGAAATTCAGTTAATTGAGCTGTCTCAAATAAACAGAGCATCATTCTTTTTATGTATAATTGGATTTTGATGTTTTAAATTAAAATTTAGTTGAATACTATAATAAAATAAGGAATTTCGAGAATTTAACCAGTTAATTTAGAAAACCTGGGGATTTTATTTGGGTCGTAAAGGTTTTAAAAACACTTCAAATGAATTGTAGCAAAAAAAAAAAAACATTTTAAGGAAGCACCAATATTTCTGCTATTTTTTTTCTCATTATTACCAGAAATGACTTTAGTGCTTCTTCAACTGCCTCATAACTTGTTCAAAGTTCTGAAATTATAAAATTGATGATATGTTCTTAAATAAAAATATAAACAAATATTTTTTAGATATACAGATATTATAGATATCTCTTTAGATGCAAGTAAAATAGTCATAAGAAATGATGTCATCTAATGACATTAAGTGTCAAGTAAAATATTTCCACAGGGTCCAGAAGATTTAAATAAAAAAAGTTAAACCTAGTAAAACTATTTTTTGTGTAAGGAAAATTTCAATGTACATAATCTCCATTTATCTCCATTGAAACAGGAAAAAAAGGGCATGATCTCTCTCATATTATATATATATATATATATGTATATATATACAGTTAATGAGAATGTAAATTAATATTGTAGATGCCCATGAAAATAGAAAGTATGGGTATAAAGAAAGATCTGAAAATCATTCAAATGTAAACCAGAGGCAAATAAAAAGAATATTAATGATATAAACACTTTTTTCAGATATAGATATTTGCGATATCTGTTTGAACGCATTTGAAATAAGGCTAGCATTTTCCATGAAGGAAAGAGGTTTAATAAAAAATATCTTAATTAAATAAAAAAGTTATATTTAGCAAAGTACTTTTCTATGTAAAGAAAATTTAATGCTCATAATCTCTACTTATCTATTTTCAGTGACGACAAAAATGGTCTCCTAAACTATGTATTTATTTTATTTTTTCGTATAGTGATAATATAAATTTATATTTTATATGCATATGAAGATTTGGACGTAAAGAGACCCGAAGAAGATCATTCGATGGTGAAACAAAGGGAGAAAAATAAGAATAAAATTGTCTTATTTAAATAAGTTGACTTTTTCTATTTCGCAAAGAATATTCCTAGGAATGTCTCACAGTGCAACGTTTGCATTCTGTTTCCTTACTTTTTTCCTCAGTCGTTCATTTCCCCCCTCACTTTCACTTGAGGAAAGGGAAAAAGAAATTGAAAATAATTTTTGAAGCTGACCACGTTAAGCGTAGAGTAGAAGAAATAAAGGACGCGGGAGGCTAGGGAAAAACTTAACTATGCGTAATATTTTCAATGCAGGGAATCTTTTCTGAGAGTTTTTTCCAGTCCTTTGTGATGCAAAACTGAAAAATGTTAGAATAAATCTTATAGAGATGCGCGCAGGAAGATATAAAGCCAAGAAATGTTCGGTAAAAAATAAAATCTATCTCAAGCTGAGCAGAGGAAGTATTAATAATAAGATTTCAGGGCAGAAAAAAGGTAAAGTGAAATACTATGGGAATTTTTCTTTTTTTTTAATGGATGCGTGCTGTACTTACATTTTTTATTATTATAAGTGACTCTTCTAAAATCTGATTTTCTCAGAAAGATTGTGTTTGTAAAAAATAAAATGATATGAATGTGTTGAAAATTTGTATAATAGAATTCCATATTTCAGCGTTTTCTGAATGCGGAATAAATATATTTATGGATTATACTCTCCATCAAAATGTGCTTTTTTATTTCATTCACAAAATTTTAGCGAATGGCCATTTCACTTCTTTAAAATGTTCAGCGAGATTCATATGAATTGAAATTTAAATTCTGGGTTTTTAAGGGGAAAAACTAACGTTTCGTTTGTTTAAAGAAAATCTGATTTTACTTGTAACTTACTTGTTACTCATTTTAATTAAAAAGTAGAAATACGCTTAAGCTTAATTCCTTTATAATATTAAACACGCTATATTCCTCTATTTTAGTAAAATTAGCTTTTTCATTCAAGTTTTAAAAGCTTTTGTGCAATTTGAACTGTTATATATTTATTTAAAATAATACTTGATTTTTAGGAATTTTGCTACCTGGATGCTTTGATTTTTTTATTAGACAAAATATTTAAAAATGAATAATTTATAATAGAATAATTGATTATGTTAATATTTTAATTGTTTTTTCCTGTACCTATAATATATATAGTAATAATTCCTTAAATCTATATTTAAATATTATAATGTTTACTCTTCATTTATATAGACTTCTTTAAATAGTTATTTACTTTTTAAGGATATAAAATATGTTATTCAATATATTAATCAGTATATAAGACTGTAGAGATGATTAAAAAACCACATACACCGTAAATCTTACTATAGTTCCGTAGATTTGAGAATAAGTTTGAAAATAAATTTAAGATAAATGTTTTGCTTCATCTGAACTCATATTAGGTCAAAACTTATTGCAAGATCACTTTCTTGAACAAGATAACGTGATGAATTCATCAATCAGTTATTTTTGATTATGGTATTCATATATAAATAGAGAACATTGAAGAACTTCTGAAACAATACATTTGGACTCATATTGGCTAAAATATGGAGCTTGATAAATTTGTTTAGTTCACCGTGTACATGGCATCCATTTAAATGAAATTGCAATCATGTATACTATAAAGTGTATAGAAATTAAAAATACAAGTTACATACATAATAAAGTAAAAATGTTAAATACTATAAAAAATTATGTTTTTGAGCCTTTAATATTTTTAATCCTTTACTATTAACATTTAAGCCTTTAACATTAACAAAAGAGCCAGGAAATAATAATTTTTTTATTCTTATCGATACAATTAGAAAAATAATTATTTTCATTATGGAGTAAAAAGTATTTAAATATTCAAGTAACACACTGGAAGAACAAAATTATAAGGATATCATAAGGAAGAAAATAGCAAGATCTAATATCTCTCTTTAAAATATATATATATGAAAACTTGGTGAAAAAAAGTAATCGCTTCAAAAAATGTCCTAATTCGGCTCAAGAACGGGATATATCTTCTACGGGAGGGATTGGGCCTTGATCTGTGATGCCTTTTATGACTGGCATCACAGATCAAGGTTTGAATTCATGCTGTGATAGCCATCATTCACTGTATAATGAATGTCATAGATGTCCTTTAATATTTTATTTAACATTGTTATGTGAATCAATATAAACTTACTTTTAAATGTTTGGGTATAATTTTAAAATATTCAGATATATTTAGAGATATACTCTGAGTCTTTTTTATTTTGTAAGAATGTAGGCATAAAAGAATGAAAGGATTAACTTTTTTGGGGTGAGGGGAGATTCATGTTTAAACTACTTATAATGCTTAGATATTACTCATGTCTGCAAACAACGAACCACGATAAATTATGTCAGAGTATATCAAAAGTTTTGGAGTGTTTCTGGAAAATTCTGATATAGTTCAAAAGTCACTCTGATGCAATTAACTTGAAAATAGGCGAACAGATATAAATGAATTAAAATGTATTAATGAAATAATTATGGCAAAAGTTTTTTCGCTTTGATTTTTGCTTTCTGTAATTCTTTTTTTTATTTCGAGAATGTATTATTTTTAAAATGTATGTATCTATGATATATTCCGCATTTTCTTTATCTTTTAAAATTTAGAAATTTTCGTGAGCTTATTAAAGGGTGTAAAACAGTCAAAGCATTTCTTTGAAAATTTTAATTTATTAAAAACTAATTAACAAATGTAGTTGGCAAGCTTAATTTGTAAGAATAAGGTGATATAAATTTGAGGTATGATATGCTATACTACAATTGTTATGCAAAGCTACTTCACAAACACTGCATTGTTTAATCGTTATTTTTTTATATTGACCGACAATTAATGGATTAAGGTTACTGAAACAAAATAATTTAAGAAAAAGTTTTCTTCTTTCGATTACGAAGGGACTTTCAAATAATCAAATTTTATTTCGATTCTAAGAAAATTTTTATATCTTTCATTAATAGCATTTTTAAGTAGCATTAAAATTTAAATTAATGCATTCTTATAAGTGGTTTTTTGCTCGAAAGATAGCGAATAAAATAAAAGAAATAGCATTTAATATAATTTTATACTTTTCTCCTTGCATTAGTAGTAATATGAATGCATCTTAAGAATTTGTATATTTAATTTCTTTTTTATATTTATATTTCTATAAAAGAAATTATGCATCTTTCTGAAAGATTATAAAGAGAATATAATAAGGAAATATATAGAATATATTAATTTATTTTGATATTTTTGCTCTAATATAAGCTAGCTTTTATGAAAAGAAACAAAAAAAAAGTCATTGAATTTCGAAGCTGAATGGCTTGTATATTTTTCTCTACATCAATGTCACAGAAAATTTAAAAATGAACAAATGTATGATTAATGAGGGAAATAGCAATGCTCTTTAAGTATCTGATAATGTGGATATTAAAATTTAATATGTTTTTAAGACAAATTAATTTAAAGATTATTTTTAACACCTGCAAATTATTACCAATTTCATGTTATGAATTGGGCAAAAAATACTTATTAATTTAACTTATAATGGATATCATATTAATGGATTATTACTAGGATCAAAATATTTCAATTTTTGTCATTCTTATTCAGCTGTTGAAAATTAAAAACAAGCACTTCATATAAACATTGAATATATTTTTTTTTACAAATATATGAAAAAAATATCGTTTTCTGTTCTAATTTTTCAGATTATTTCATAAATATGATTAGTTATAGATCTATTTTAAAAACATTACTGAATATAACTACAGAAATCGATCAATAGTATTCTAAAAAAATATCGTGTTCAAAAAAATCTATTTTATATACTTTTCATATAAAACAAAGGAAAAAGAAGATGATCATATTTGGAGTCTATTTTGGAATTTATTTTGCACATTTTTATAATACAATTTAATCCAAAATCTTTTAAAAGCACTTTCAAGTTTTTATTCGTTATTTCCTATTTTTAGGACCATATCAGATAAGGTATTTCGAAAATACTATTTTTAGAATTCATGGAAATGAAAGTTATTTCTTTCCTAGAAATACCAAAGAATGAGAAATTCCAACCGGACACACATGTACTATATATCTATTTATTTGATTCTTTTCTGGCTAAATTTGGGTATTTCAATGGCTTATATAAATAGTATTCAAAATAGAAAAATTGAATGGAAGTGAATGTTTTTGAAATAATATATCAAATAACAGGTTGAAAGGCTGCAATTCAAAATATGTTTTAATGTTTCATGTATAAATTTAAGAAACATGAATAAAATACATTAAGAAACTGTAATAGGAATATATTTATTCACATTATATATATCAGACATACAAATTAGGAATAACAGTATCATTTAGATTTTGAAAACTTTAGAAACAATTGTTTCTAAATAATCATGAAATGATTCGTAGAAATGAATTCTTATGCTGGCCAAAAGGAAGCTGATACTATATAATATTATTTTAATGAGTATCAAAGAACGAGAATGGTTTCATATTCGATTCTAATAATAGCCTTATCAATATAATAAATACAATGATGAATAAAAATACATGGATTGTAAGCCATACTGTTGACTCTCCGACCCGATCGAAGGAACACGAAAAAAGGAAACTTAATTTCCGAACCTTCAGAGAAGCATCACTGTTGGGAACTGTGGTCGAGTCCTTAGGGCCATCATCAGCCACAGTACAAAACTCCTTGCAGGAAGTACACCCTGTCATCCATGGAAGGAGCCAGGCCCCTTCACATTTTATGTACCCACCAGGTCACGAGATCCGACCACCATTCCGGAAGTACTTAATCCTTAATTATAACGTGAAAATAAAAATAAATAACGTAAAAAAAAATTGACCTCTTGAAGACGTTATTCAGATGAAAAAGCAAAAACTGCTATTTTAACTTTTCAGATATAGAGGGAGTCTAAATCAATTAAAATCACTTAAAATGTCGTATCAAAATCTATAATATCAGAAAATTATTTCTCTGATTTCTTTTATGACAAATGCTTACAGATATATATATATATATATATATATATATATATATATATATATATATATATATATATATATATTTTTGCTTTTTTGTTCATTTATACACACATTGGAACTTTCATGCCAAGGATGGTACATAGTATTATAACTTTAAGTGAAGTGGAATTTTTTGAATTTCACATTCGATACTATACATTAAATTATACTTAGTTTACGGAATAAATACATATATTTGGGTGCTAATGTATTTATAAGAAAGTAGCTGGTACCCGACTCATTGCTGCCTCAGAAGAAATAATTTTGGAAGCATCTTTTGAAATTTAAAATAATTGTCTTGCTTAATTAGAAATGGTAGAAAAAGTGATATTTATTTTCTGATCGACAATAAATGCATTCACTGAAATTGAATGATGTATAAAGGAGAAGTGTAAATAACATTTATATATTTTTTTTTTACTTTATTATTCAAGAGCTTTAGGATAGGCAATGTTTTTTTTGTTTGTTTTTCCGTCTTCAGCAGAAACAAATTTCTTGACTGTCCAACTCGTAGCATCCAGCATACAATTGGTTATGTGAAAGGCATGGGTTCAGTCAGCACATTTGAAGTGATTGGTCTTGTTGGTGGTCATAGAGTGCTCTCTTGTCGTTCCTCATTTGCTTATAAAGCTCTATTTGTCTAATTTCTAGATGTTGGACAGTTTGATCGCTTAATAAAGTGACGAACGTTTATTAGCATATTTTTTTGTCTAGAAATCAACAAAACATATATTTCTATAATCGAAATATCGTTTGTAGATTCACTTACAGTTTGCTCTGGAAATTTCCCTTATATATATATCTTACCTTGAGCATCATCGACAATAATTTTATTCTATATGTGTGAAATCAAATCTGAATAATATGTGCAACTTACTGCAGAGAAAGTAGTGAGCACGATGAATGGCAACATACTATCTAGAAGACTATTCATTAATGAAAAGAAAAATAGAATTTTCACACAGCATTTTTGATTTCATTTTACCTCACATTGATTGATATCAATCATAATAATTTTATTTTGTTTGACAAATATGCGATTAACTCCGATGGGATGAATCATTTGACTTTTGTAATTATCACTTTTAAAATATAACCTTCGGGGAAGCACAAACAGTAGGTTTTACCAAACTTCATCGCAATTGGTTGAACAGCACAACAGTGCAGAGAAAATGAAAAGAACAAAATTTTATTTTTATATCATTTATAGGATAACTGTACTCTGCCAATAACCTCTACCAGGGGCAAGGAATGAATTAACCAAGTTGCATAGAAATCGGTAGAATAGTATGGCAGCGTATAAAGTACGAACAAACAAAAATCCATGTTTACATAATACGTTTATGTATTCTTTTAGAATTTTAAATAAATAGTAAACCATTTTTTGCATCTTTCATTTAATATTCATTCAGAATTCTCAATGTTAATGTTAGAAAATGTGTGTAAAATATTATTTTTTAAATTGATATAATTATGCCATAATATTATAAAAAATATATTCATGTCATAAATTTGTTGATATAGTCCAATTAATAATTTTTTAAAGTTAAAATATTGCAAATAATTTTGTACTCTAATATTTCAAGAAGGCACGACAAAAACACTAAAATTTTATGAAATTTTTAATTAAATTTTCAATTTTATGGGAGTGGTTCCCTTAGAGCTTTCTTGCATACCCTCTAACATGGTTACCTCAGATAACGGCTTACACAGCCTTTACGCACAATAGCTACGAAATGTAAACTTCTATCTTGAATTTAGTATCTTTACTGAATCTGTTGTGTGTCCTTGGCGAGTAATTTTGCCAACAATCTTTGGTTAATAAATGCGTTAAATAAATCCAAAAATACGTTTGTATATTTTAGAACATTATATTATTCCTATAACCATCCCGCAAGCACTATTCAAGGTTTTATCGCTATCAGATGAACGGCACAGCAGATCATAAGAGACATACAAACATTTATTTTTATTTATATACAATTTTAATGGGATCAAGTGTTTTTGTCTGTCAATGTCAATGAGATTTAATCTTTGTCAAAAAATAATGAATAAATAAGGGCATTATAATATCAGAAGAGCTTTATCCATTCATAGCACGTTTCCAATGCGATTTTTATATAACAGCTAATGCACTTCTGAAATTATTTAAGCTTTTATCTTTTTATAGATTTTGGTTTAAGATAATGGAAAAGCAGTTGGTGCTCTGATAAATCCCCATGTTTTTCATTTACCTATTATTTCTATGTCTAATAATCTTTCATTAATTTTTCACTCGTTAATTTTTCGTTAATCAAGAACACTGTACAACCCCATTTCATGCTTTTTTTCCGGCGGATTACTGCTATGATAAATGCTATGATTGTTAGATGAAATTATTTTTCAATAAAAAGAATAATGCAACATTTTTTTTTTCTTTTCCTGAAGGAGCTTTTTAGTCAGTTATTTCTGTTCATAAATTCTATTTGCAAACGTTGCGATTTAAAATTATAATGACATCTTTTTTTTAAACAAGTGTCATTTTACAGTTTAATAATATGAAAATAAACAGTATTTGAACTGAATAGTTTTATCCTCTATTTAAAGTATAAGGAGCCAGCTCTTTTAAAAACACCGGATGTAATAGAGAAATGTCTCTAGTTTAAGATCAATTGATATCAACTTTGAATCCCATTCTGATGCAAACACACAGTGCAATAACATTGAGATAAATCAATTTATTTCAAAACTATGTGGAATTGAAAAATAAGTTGATATTTCTTTGCCATTTGAATTCGTCAGGAAATTAAATCCTTATCTCATAGATAAGAGTCCAAGATCATTTTTTAAGACCGATAACGTAAATACATCAAGAAAAACTTATTTCAGTGACTAAATTTCCTTTTGTTAAATTTATACCGAGCAAAAATATTTACACTGCTTACTCAAAGTTACCAAATATAAGTTATTTTTCCTAGCAGCATAAATAGAAGTGTATTAGAATCCTAACGTTTCATAAGAATATAATATCATTTCTAAAATGTATCAACGTTATGAACTCAAAAGTTCAATTGACTTAATATTCTTTAAATTTATTTATAGTAGAAATATTTATGTTTTGAACATGAAATAAGTAATGTTATGAAATATTCTTATTATATTTTTAAAAATATATGTATTTCGCAATGTTTGCCATGAAATATTTAAAATAGTTTCATTCTATACCTTCTATTACGACTGGTTTTCATTATATATTGATAAGTAGTAGTATTGTTGTATTGATTTGGTATACTAAAATAAGATGATTGTTTTGTAATAAACATTGGAAAAATAACTGATATTGTGTGCAAATAATTAACTCATTTTAATTTAAATCCAATTAACATACACATTTCATATGAAATAAATGTTTCAAAAGAAGCTTATCGAGATAAATATTGTATCTTATAAAAAGTTTTGGTACCTAGTTTTGATTTTTTTATATGCAAGTGAACTGCGTCAAGAACTGAAACCTATTGCCAATTTGAGAAAAATAATTCAGGTCATAAATAAGAAAATAAAAAAAATGCGCGAATAAATATAATTAATGCAAGTTCTTTGGTTCATACAACTGATTTAAAAGAATTCAAATAAAATCAATAGAAACCAACCTTTAAAAATGCAAACTGAATATCAGGCTAATTTCCCACAAATAAAGAAAGAGACGAAACACAGGAGACATTTAATTCTAACATATTTTAAAGCATCATTTTAATTTTTAGTATATAAATTTTCTACTCTATTCAGATTCAATGTTTTTTTTTTTGAATTTTTCTACTACATTCTAGAAAAATTAGTTTTCTTTATTGTATTCCAAAAAAATTAAAAATTTTCTACTGCATATTTTTAATGAAAAATTCAAAATTTTCAACTGTATATTTTAATAAAAAATTCAACATTTTCTACCGTATTTTCTTTTAATTTAAAATTTTCTACTGTATATTTTTAAAAAATTCAAAATTTTCTACTGTATTTTAAAAAATCAAAATTTCCTTCTGTATTCCAAAAAATTCGAATTTATCTGACCGACTACAAAAAATACTACGTGTTAAATTCGTTTTTGTCATGCTCTAAATTGTGGATAAAAAATAAAGATGATTTTAAATCGCTGTCTAGTCTTTTCAAACTAATAATGCAGAAAATTGAGTGGCCAACCATACGAATGCCTAAGAGATCCCAGTATAGTCAAAAAGCTGTAAAAGCAGTCACACATTCAAAGCTCGTTCATGAGGATGTTAACGAGAAATTTCTCTGTCCAATGTCCATCGTAAACGACACATTGCCGACTAAACACGAAATAAAAGATTTCATTTTATGTCCCGGTAGACAATTTTGGAAGCATAACAGCATTCACGAAGAGACTTAATGACCAGTGTTATGTTCAAAAGAACGTCGCGAAACAACATTAAAGTGGAATATTAACATATAATTGGGTATAAACTTTTGAGATGAGGATAATGAAAGGCTGAAGCATGTGGCAATACTTTTAATAAAAATAAATTTTGATGAAAAGTAACGCAAATAGTGAAAAAAAGTTTGCTCCTAAAAATATATTTCTTCGTCTCCTTATTTCTTTTTTATTTGAAAGGAAGTTTAAGTACCTAATTATTTATTGATATTTAAAGTTGTGGCTTTTAGATTGATTAATTATTTGATACAAATTTGAAATTAGATTACTGAATGTTATCAATTTTAGGAACGGCTAATTCCCAAAGTAATTTCTCAATTTTTTTTCAAACTTAGACTTATAATAAATTTTCTATATTAATTTCTCCTACTTTCAATGACATAATTGTCAATCCCAACAACAATATTAATAAACGCAGCTGATTATAATTGCTTTTAATTGTATAATTTATTCTTATACAGTTTATTGTAGTTGTAAATATTATTTTGTATTCTACAAATACCTTAAAGATTAAAATAAAATGAAAAAGTCGTACACATTACATAAAATTTTAAACAATCAAATGGATCAATCTTTTTTCATCTAAAAACATTTTATGCTTCTTTGATTATAAATTACACAATGCAATTTATTTCAGTTTTGATTCTTCAAGAACTAAATTAAGAAAAAATTCCTAAGTCCCGCTAATATTATGTTTCAGTGAGTACAGGAATCATTCATTTCTCTTCATTTTGTATTTATAACCAATCAAATAAATAAATCGCATAAATCCTTAAACAAGTTCAATCTTTATTATAAAGTGATATGTCTGAGTCTGTATTAGTGTTAAGTGTTCTCAAAACAAATCTGAACTTACTTGATCTTAATGTACTTAACAGATAGTCTCTTGAAAATGAATGATCACTATCAAAGTGTAAATTCCAAACGAATATAAAAATAATCCTTATATCATTTGAAAATCTATAGATTTAGCCCTCGAATTACATTAAATTCGTTTTCAATAAAACTATTTAAAAATGAATACTTTTTAACAAATATTTATATCATGTTAGGAAACTTTGCCCATTTTTTTCCATCATCAATTAACTTAGTCGGTTATTGTTTCCAATGCGGAAAAATTATTGGAGTATTTTTTTTTTGTAAAAAATATTTTTTACAAAAAATAAATCGTTGGTACTTTTGTTAATTCTTACACGGGATTTTCATTTCAAATATAATTTGATACTATGTAGAAATATTTACTCTTTCAAAGCATAATTTTACTATAAAAGCATTTCATGTATCTGGATTATTTTGATTCTCTATTTGCTCCATAATTTAATTTCCAATAACAACATGGACTTTTTTCGTCAATAAATTATTTTCTAGTTAAATATATTTTAGCATACTCGTTGCTAAAATGATCTTTTAATGCAACAATCGCATTTTAATGCAATAATTAATTTAATCCCTATTTGGGAATTTTTTAAGTACAAAGTTTTGAAGCATTGAAAATATTGTTATAAACAAGTGAATGAGTGCAAGAAAATGAGCGAGAACAAGAATTCTGATTTATTTCGAGCATGAAAGTTGTTAAATAATTGAAATTTCAGTCAATTAGGCCTTATTATATGAAATATTTCAAAAAGCATTGTAAAATTATACAAATAAGTATTTCATACTATCCCTGTGGCATCCAGAAATATTAGAATGTAATATAACTGGGCTCTTGAATATTCAAAAGAAGGATGATACTTCCCACCAAGTTATCAAATGATAAATTCAGATAATATCTTTTGTAGAATGCACATGCACTTTTAGCATTTAATGTTGCTACACTCCCATGTTACTGCCTATGAATGATTAAAATTTAATTATCTTGCTCATTGATACATATATCTTAATGTTGAAACTGTGAAATTCATTTTGAGCAATAAATAATATTTTACGGCCATTATTGTGGAAGAATGCTAAAAATCCAATTAATTTTTAATAAATGAAATTTTAAAAGTTCTATAAATTGTTTCGAAGTGCATAGTTAAACTATACAAATTATGTGTCAAATTTTTAGTTTTTGATGAAACTTTCTGGCCCATGGAGTGAAAACACAAACATACACACCTCTTTATTGTTATTAGAATCTAAATAAATCGTGTGTTTAAATTATGGACATTTTTAAAAGAGGCACGTTTATAGAATTTACAATAAGATATACCCATGTGCTGGAAATATTGTATCCATATTTTTTTTTTAATACGGGAAGAAATCCGTGATTTTAGTCTTAATAATTTCTTACAACAACTGTTCTTGCAATAAAATATAATTATATGAAAATGAATTCAAAGTTATATATGCATCACAACGGAAAAAACTGTTGCTGGGTCAATATCAGTTTGTAAGTATAAGCATTTCTGCCATCCCGCAAACATAGATGGAACTCTCGAAATAGTTAAAGTGATGGAGTTAACTCGGCAAAAGTTAAAATGAGTGAATTTGGTTAAATAACTTATTACATTTATATTTTTAGGACTTATAGGACTGGAATTATTATTTCTTTATCAACTTTATTATCTATACCCTCTCTAGTTTTATATAAAGTATGAAGAAAGGATGTAAATAAACTTGATTAGCTAGACTAATGGATTCTAATCAACGAAAAGATCTTGAAATAAAAATCAATCTCACGAATAATTTTGAATAATGTGAATCGAATTATTACTTAAGACTAATTTATGAGTTGAATTTTAACATCAACTATTCTTAATTTGATTCTACATAAATTCATTACAACTTATTATTTTATCAATAAATGTTAAATTACTATGCATTAGTCTTTTCTTGAGCAGTGGTTTTAATCTTTTTTATTAACCAAAAGATATTAAATATTTCAACTTAAGATCAATACAATATATTCACAAATGTTATCTAACAAATATTTTCATTCATTTGCTTTATCTAAAAGATGAATTGATCTCAGAATATAATTTACTTATTAAATATGCAAATGTTATGCAAGGAGCTTAATACTCGTTTTTTACATTACTAAAATATGCTAATGTTTCCTTGTTATTTTCAGAATTTTAAATTATTGAATTAATGTAGTTAAAATAAGGTCTCATTTGTATAATTTTCCCTTAAGTTTCAGTTTATAAACTTGTATTAGGATTAAGAATTAAATATTTTAAAATGAAAATATTGTATCGATTTCAAATTTAATGAAATTGTTTAGCTATTACAAAGAAACTTCTTAACTAGATTAAGAACAATTGTAATCAGCATTTCATGCAATGCAAATAAAAAAAAATTGAAAGTACTAGAAAATCAACTTCAAGAATTTTTAATGCAAAGTTATGTGATGTGAAATATTAAATCTAATTTTGTGCGTTCATAAAACAAATATGAATATTTTTGTTTCAGTTTATTATCATTTTTGCCATGAGCAGACAATGCGATTTGTTCTATAAAAAATCAAAAGAAAAAAAAAAGATTTAATAACAAGGAAATACCAAAGAGTCTTTCTGTGATTTGTAAAAATCATTCAAATTCATCATTTGTAAACTTAAATAAAACATAAGAATAAATTGTACAGATAAATGCTAAAATAAAATAAAAATAATAATAATGCTTATATCTGGCATATTCAGGGGAAAAATATTTTTTGATATTCTAAGTTTTGTAACTAAGTAAACTTCGAGACTGAGAATGGGTTTTAGAACATATTTTCGTACAATTAACTTTCCTCAGAGAACCAAACAACTACTAAGAATATTTTCATCCTTTTCAACCATAT
>JAPMOQ010048382.1:4575703-4621189 GCA_026543055.1 Argiope trifasciata
ATCACTTCCTTATAGTATAGAGCGACCTCACTTCTCGCCACTAAGCAGCCCTCTAATGGAAAAAACGCGAACTAAGTTCAGTTCATGCCTGGACGAGGCAAGACGATTACAACATATTGAACTGAAATTATACTGAACAGCTTAATATTAGATGTATATACATCTTTATTTATATCTCAGATGTAGATATTTTTCGACTAAAGAGATAAAAAATAATTAATGGATATCAAATCGATTGAATGCATCGGCGGCTCTGATAAAAGTAATATAAATCTAAATTACTATTGACGACCAATACCTTTTTTTAACTAAACGTTAATCATTGATTATATCCATCGAAAGATTAAATGAAATCATAAAGCACATTATTTAACTGCATATAAGAAGTAATTTTTAATGTGCTTTGTTTTATATTAAAAATAGTGAAACTGCATATTCAGAAAAATATATATCGATTGCAGCATTGATTGATTCTCTCCAAACATTCTTTTTCAAAAAGTAATTAAAACTATGAATTCAAAATAATTCTCGAACATGTTTTTTTATTTGAAAAATAAATGTTTTTTATGTTTGTTTTAATATAGTTTAATTAATGCATTGTTTAAGACGAATGATATGTAATCACTTTTTGCATTCTTATTTTATAAAGATTAAACTTTTCAGTTAAAAGTGAAGTTTCTAATATGGTGTTTTGTGATAAATTTGAATAATAATATGAATCTCGGACAATTATTATGCAATTTTTAAAAAATAAATTATTAAAAGTATGTTTATTAAAATATTAAATAAATGGTCTAGTATAGAATAGAGACAAAATTAGTCAACCAAAAAGCTTAAATGTTCCTTTTGGGTTTATTATAAACCTCTTAATTTATAAAAATAATTGAATATTTTTTTTGTGTTAAGCTCGATTCTTTTGTTCTCATCCTTTAAAGAATACAACAAAATTGTCCTTTTTTTACTGAAACTCTCTTAAACAGCAGCAGAACTATACGACATGAAATATATATCGTAAACGAAATAAAAACTTAATTCACTGAAACAAATTCTGTAACAATGAGGTGTAAAGTGCTAGGTCATAAATCTCTTTGGAAGGATGAATATATAAAGAAAAAATCCACCCATTGTATTTTAAGGAATTTCATGTAAATCATTTGCATTAATGGGCTGATAAAAATAGAATTTTTAGCTACTTCTAAAAATAATATATAAAAATAGAAATAGCCTCGTGAAGAAAATAATAGTATGGTATTAGTATAAAAGAATTTCAGACAATAAATAATTTTCTCTAGAAGGATCTTGAAAGCACCAATTTAATACGTTATTATTTCAGCAAATTTCTTCGCAGTTCTTCTGTTAAATAATACAAATATTTTCCAAAAAAGAAAATGAAAATGATTGTTTCATTTTTTTTTCTCTTTTCTTTCTTTTGCTTTAGATTTTTTTTTCTTTCAAACACATATTTCATTCAATATTTACAGAGGTTAGAGAAACACAAGCGAAATAAAAGTTATATTTTGCATATAAAAACATTTTCAGTATTTGGTTCGGAAAAGAAAATTACTTATTTTGCTTGTGACTTCGCTTACCAAGAACGTTTTTCACCATGGAATTTTGAAGGGTGTTGAATAAATATGGACAATTTATTCATCTAATGTTTTTGTTATATCTGTTTAGTGTTTCAAAGCTCATAATGATACACATAAAAAAAGAAGCAATCTTATGAAAAATTGACTATTTTCTTTGAAAGAACAACAGAAAGAAAAATATACAGCAGTTCATCATTAAATGTAAATGAAAAAAATTTAATTTGCTTGTAACCTGCTTTGATATTTATTCAAAAAAGTTATTTAATACTTCAACAAGAATGAATTAATATCTGTTTCTAGCGTAAGAGCTTTAAGCGATGGAATTACATTACAGCAGCATTTGACAGCTAATCTCTTAACATTTTGGAATAAAGTTCTTACATAATTGATTTTTAAAAAATTCCTTTTGTTATGAGAGAAAATGGCAAGGTTTTACGCATTGAAATAAAAATAAAAGATGTAAATATTCATATACACTGATGGAAAAAAAATCCCAACACGAAGAAAAAATTATTGCACAGTAATGAAATTTTAGGAATACATTTGTCTAGGTAACATATTTAATTGATTAAAGTTTCAAGATCACAGGTAGAGCCATTGGCGAGAAGAGCCATTTCAAATGTAAAATGTAGGTACATTAGTAACCGGTGTAACCGCCAGAAGTTTGATTGCAAGCATGCAAATGTGCACGCATTGTGTCGTACAGGTGTCGGATATCAGTTTGTGGGATGGAGTTCCATGCCTGTAGCACTTGGGCGGTCAATGCAGAGACGGTTAATGCTGGCTGTGGATGACGTTGGAGTTGTCGCCCACTGATGTCCCATACGTGCTCGATTGGAGAAAGATCTGGTGATCTAGCAGCCAAGACAATATGTCAACACTCTGTAGAGCATGTTGGGTTACAACAGTGGTATTAGGTCGATCGTTATCCTGTTGGAAAGACCCCCTTGAATGCTGTTCATGAATGGCAGCACAACAGGTTGTATTACTAGACTGACGTACAAATTTGCAGCCAGGGTGCGTGGGATAACCACAAAAGTGCTCCTGCTGTCATACGAAATTGCTCCCCAAACCATAACTCCAGGAGTAGGCCCTGTGTGTCTATGCCGCAGACAGGTCACTAGCATGCGTTCACCTGGCCTCCTTCTAACCAACAAACGGCCAAGGCAGAACCGGCTTTCATCAGAAAACACAACAGATCTCCACTCCGTCCTCCAATGAGCTCTAGCTTGATACCAACTCACGTCGCAAACGGCAGTGGTTTGGAGTCAGTGGAATGCAATGTACAGGGCTTCTGGCTCGGAGCTGTCATTGAAGTAACCGATTTGTAACAGTTCGTTGTGTCGCTGTGGTGCCAATTGCAGCTCGAATTTCAGCTGCATACGCAGTACGATTAGCGACTGCCATACACCGAATAGGACGGTCTTCCCTCTCAGTAGTACCACGTGGCCGCCAGGAATCTGGTCTTCTTGAGGCAGTTCCTTCCCTTGACCACTGCCGCCAATACTCATGCACAGTGGATACATTCCTGCCAAGTCTTTCAGCAATATCTCGGAAAGAAATCCCACCTTCTCGTAGTCCTTCAATACGACCTCGTTCAAACTTAGTGAGTTGTTGATAATGGCTTCTTCGTCTTCTCAGAGGCATCCTTGACTATCTTTAACCCACTACGTCAAATCTCAACAGTAAATAACGATCACGAACCATACAGCGCTTATTTAAAGCAGAACTCATTTTCATGTTCATAGTGTCGATACTAGCTCCACACTTACGCGCGTAGCTCAAAATTTGAACAGACGTCATCTTTCAGATGTTTAAACACGCCAATCAAATTTCGTTTATCTAGCACAGCTCCTTCCTAGTGTTGGGATTATTTTTCCATCAGTGTATTTACCAAGTTCGTCACTATGCGAAAACCTGCTTTGACAAAAACACTTAAAAAATAGTTTACTTTTTTTATAAATTTATGACTTTATGACCTGTTTGATAAAAATAATGAAAATATAATAGCTCCGAATAATTAAAAATGTGTTTTGAAGTAAAAACTATTGTCCTTGTTTACAATATTTCCCCTTCGAACAGAGGACTTCACCTGATTTTAGAGGATTTTCATGCACCAATTTGCATTAAGTTTAACACAGAGTTTTATTCAGTCCCTTTTCTAATATGGTCAACAGTCTTAATACAAAACTTCTTTCAAATTGGTCTTAAAAACAAAATCATTACGATGTTTTGAATCCATGCTACTTTTTCAATGAATTTTCAATTGTGATGAAGACGGGAGTCTTTATTATTTAGATGAAAAAAAAAGCAAATTTCAGAAACAGTAATTTAATTATTTTTTAAGTTGCACATTTCAAAAGACGAAACAAATGCAGAAAATGCACAACATTCAGAATACAATCTAATAATGAACCTAGAAGGTTCATGGGAATAAATACATTGATGTTGACAAAGTAACACAATCTGTTGAATAAAAAATTATGTAGAAGAGTTATCTAATCGCAGCAATCATATTTATCAGTTATATCGGAAATTTTATTTAAATAAATGTTAGATAAATAAACTGAAAAAATTAAATAAAAATTGAAAATAAAATCTTACTATTAATTCAAAATTGAAAACCTCTCAAATTTTCATAAAATTGGAAGGGTTTTCTTTTCAAAATTAGTTGCCTAAGAACTTTACGCAAGAGCAAAAATTCATAGTATCTTGACTGAATATACCCCATCTTATTCTGCAATAACATTCCAAAACTAAATTATATATAGAATAAGAAATATTGAAATAAAATTGAAATAATGAAATTAAAGCGATCAAGACAGAGCTCGATATAACAAAACTACTTTCAAAAGGCAACAAAAATTTTACAAATGAGTCAAATAAATTTTAAATCTTATAAATGTTGTCAAATATATCACGAAGGAATCTGAATCTCTTCATAATTAATTTTATGTAAGTTTATATCTATCTTGAGATTATTCTCTAAAAAAAATTTCAATAGTAAATCATGAATATAACTACTGATATTATATATAGTTTGACGTACACTACGTCTTTAATTATTTTCAGAATTTTAGAAATTCATATATTAAGGAACGTTGAGTAATAAGAATATATTAAAAAAAATACATGCATAAACGATGGTAAATAATATTATTGTAAATATTACATCATTGCCTTTATAAATAACTTTTAATTGAAAACGAAAGTATAAAACTTAATTATGCAAGTAATTTCTCGAATATTAGACTCTAATCTTAGTTAGTGTAAGATAATAAATTTTGTACATATTCAATTTAGTGGTTCACATTTTTTGCTCGCTGTGGTAGTTTATGATATATCCATCTTCTATGAAATAACTCTAAAATTCTGATGGGCGATATCTTTACATTTTGCACTGAATAAGTTAAAATTTAAAATTCTAAACTTTCCAAACTTAAGAGATATTACTGAATGAAAAAAAAATTCCTGAACTTGAAATTATAAAATTACAAGTTCGGGAATGAAAGATAATTTCATAATTATGTTAACTATATATAAAGATGGGTTTCACCGTTTTCCCTTCAACAGAAAAATTTATTAGTAATAGTATATTCTTCAGAGTATCACTTTTGGAAATTCCATTAATTTATAACGCATAACTGGAGACAATGGCAAATGAAACCATAACTGCGCTAGATTATCAGCAAGAGAAAAAAAGAAAATTATATATATTAAAGAAAAGAAAAGTAAGAAATAAAAAAATTTAATTTATAAAAATATTTTATTTGGAACTGAAACTATATAAGAGAAGCTACCAAATTTAACCAAAAACATGATAATTACCTGTATATAGGTATTTGCTTATACGTGGCTTTATCTTAGTATAAATTACGTAGCGAAACTGATAGCACAATTTCGTAAGGGGCGATTTAAGATCGACTGAATGATCAGTAATTTTTCCCTTTAAATTCACGGCTTACTTCTAAATTTAGAAAAAAACTTTTTCTAATGCTTTGTTTTTTTATACATGCATTTTTCTTTGTATAGTTGATATCTTTGTTTATTCAGCAGACATCCTGAAAGTTCAGTCATAGTTGATAGATATACTCCTTTACAAAGAATGTCTGCAAAGGAATTCACTAAGACATCATCATGATCGAAATACATTGTTCAAGAGATTGATTCTCAAAGTTCCTGAGGAAAGACAGTAAAAGAAAGCCACTGGATCTCATAGATTCATTTTTAGGAAACATTTCATTTGTTTCTTTGCCCCAAGGTGGATTTTCGTTAATCGCGGACAATGGTAGTATATTCTGCCTACACTAATTTCGTAATGGTGCCGGGTATCTATATACCATTTAAACAGCGGAGTCAGTATTTCTATAAAGAAAAATTGATATTAAAAAAAGCTTTTGTAGATAACTAATATAGGGAAAAAAGTATTTTTATTTCTCTTTTAGTCCCTTTTAAAACCCAGAGTCCATATATTTATTAATGAAAATAAAGAAAATACTGTTGTCTGAATAATTTGTTTATGGTTCTTTTTCATTTCTGAACATATTCGTTTCATTAAAAATGTATATTTTTGCAATCAGTAATCAGATAATTTAATAAAATGTGTAGTGATTAATTAATAATACAATGATGACCAATTGCTTGAAATATACAGAATGTTGCCGAATTCAACGGAAAAATTTAGAGAGGTGATAGTAGGAAATCCTGTTGATACCGCTACGTTCACAGTTGACAGGGTGGTCGGCTGTATATAACAACAACAAAGGGTGGTAGTAGGCATTCAAGAGGATAAAGAATTGCCATAGAACTTGATGACAAACGACATTTCATAGTTGGAAATCACAAAAATATAGACAGTTGGAAACTGTAAAAAGTCAATGAAAATATAACAAATGGTGTTTCAACTATGAATTTCTTTTAAAGTGAAACTACATTCTTAAAAGATTTTTGTCATGCTGGTAATATGTGGATTTGATGATCTACGGGTTCTTAAACTATTGAACGCATAAAATCGGTTTAGAACCCATATCTATACTTATAATAAAGCTCAATTTGTGTGTGTGTGTGTGTGGGACGCTGTACAGACCAAACTGTACTGACCTACAGATACCAAATTTGGTATATATATACCTTGGAGGTAGGGAATGTACACCTCGGAGCCCGTTTTTTGAATTTTTAATTAGAATTTGAATTAACTAAAATTTAAGCGAAATTTCAACGTTTTTCGGCTATAATTTTCGAAAATATTATCGCACAAACATGATTTTTTACATCAATTTAAAGATAAAAAATTAGCTTTCTACTGGTATCAGTGTTTTAATGTATAACTTAAGCTTCTATTTTTGACGAAGCTTTACAGAAATATTTTAACCATGTTTTTTAGCACGTGACTGGATAAAATAAAATAAATATAAAAAATGATATTTTCTTTAAAAAATGCAAGGCAAAGGATTCTATAAACGTTTGCAATATTTAAATCATTAATTCAATAAATTATCATTATTTATACAGGATATGCATTCAAATTCTGGTCCAATGGCCAATTTGTAAAATATTATAAATAGGCATATATATATTATTTAATACTATTTGATCTAAATGAAGTAAATAATTACATTTTATGTTGCTTAAGTCAAAAATGCATTTATGAATAATGAGTTTTAGATTTCATATTTTGTAAAGTCTTCTAAACCAATAATTAAATCTGACTTATTTATAAAATTGAAGAATATTATTTGGAAAACATGTTCTTTTAGAACTTTCTGTCCATCATCTTAAAAAATATATATATTAATGTCAGGCCAATAAATGCCCGGAATTACTTCAAGGCTAATGAATTTATGATTGAATTGAAAATTTTAGAACGCATTGCTAATGGCGAATCAACTGGTCGCCAAAGGCGGTTAGTTTACGAAAATATTAAAACTTGAAAAAAAGTAAAAGCTTCAAAATGTAAGAAATTTTATATTCTATAATTTTACGTAAGTGTGAGAACTGGGGAGTTTTATAAATATTCAAGAATAACTAGAATGGGAACTAGAAATCATCGCTGAAATGTCAGTACCGATGTTCGCGGATAATGTTGTAAAATTCGAAAAACAAATTTAAAGCACAAAATAAATTCTAAGCAGATGAAAAACTACGGTATTAAAGCCAGGTATTACCGCAAATTGCCTGGTTAAATTAGAAGAAAATTAAAAATTAAGTAGATGAACTTACAGCCGCCGGCAGTGTTTCTCAATGAAAATCACAATCATTATAGAGTTCGCAAGCTGAGTGCTTCACTATATGCATCACTGGAAGATGAGCATTTTTCTGCTAGTGTTTTACTCAGAGATAAGTCTGTTTCACGAGAGGAAGTGTCTTCATCACGGACAATACGAATATTTGGTAATTCCAAATTCTTCAAAGTATTATTTTATTGAACATACAACACAAGTAAGATACTAACATGTGGGTCGAGTCATTCAACTATTTGGACCTCATCATTTTTCTGAAACCTTCAGCGGCACAAATTACTTAAATTTCATCTAGCATGTTCATCCGAATTTATTGCAAGGAATATTGGCAATTGTACTTTAAAATATTTGATTAATGCGTGGTGGAGCACCATCACATTTTAATTACATTCGTGAAACCCGACGTCGTTTGTGAATGGAGTTTAACAAGAATGGATTCTGCAATGCTTATTAATAAAAACTTGCTCTACAATTTTATTTTTCTCGAAATTATGAGAATATTTACACTTGATGAAACTTCTCGATTATTTTTCTCACTGAATAAACATTATCTGTGACATCATGATTTCGAGAAATTTTTCATCTACTTAAGGCCTGTTAAAATAATTTGAAATTTTCTTTCGAATTTGATTACATTCTCTGCGAACATAGGAACTGATATTGCAGCGATGTGTTTCTGTTGCCTGTTTGAATTTTTCTTGAATATCTTTAAAACTCCAAAGTTTTCACACTACACACTTTTATAAAATTATAGAACATAATATTCCTTACTTTTTCAAGCTTTGAATTTTCGTCAAGTTTTAATATGTTTGCAAACATGCTTTCTCAATTACTGCTTTTTGTTTTCAGTAATTTATGACTACTTAGATAATAAAATTCGCATGTTATGAGCAAGAAAACTAAACTTTTAAGAACGTGCTTTCACTTAAAAAATCATAGTTGAAACACATTTCGTTATTTTTTTATTTAATTTATTTACAGTTTCCAACTACTCTCCGACTCTATATATTTAGTGATTTTCATCAAGTAAAATTCTTAAAATCCGCATGATACCTACAATTTTCCTTTTAAATTTGTCGGTCGAATTCGGTAACATCCTATATATTTTATCTTGCAGATTCACATGTATAAAAATACACATGATATTTACATAAGTACATATGCGCACATATCATACACAAAAACATATACAGGATGACAGAAAAGGTTCTTTTGAGGAATGGAAACTCAAAATAGCTTCTAAAATACGTGCATCTATAGAAATATAGCCATGCTGATTTTATTAAAACATACCATAAAACCTTTAGCAATTAAATAAGGGAAATACAAAAATTAACTAAAAAATAAAGGGGGATAGACCAAAAGTCCTTATTAGAAAATTAAAACAATGCCTTGTTAGAAAGATGGTATTTTACCTATATGGGTAGGGGATTCCATGAAGTTATCTCTAAAATAAGCGCAAACTTTTGGGATTAAAATTATAAACTGTTCTAATCTGAAAAATAGCTCTCCGTAGTAAGGAAAAAATATCTCCCCAAACTCGTCAAAGAGTGGATTTTCAGATTTTTCATTTCTTTCTTTCTTGATAATTTAAATTTCACTTCCTCTTTGTTTAATTCAAAAAATTCCTTTTTAAAAATCATCCTCCTGTTTTATTATAGTAAGTTACACATATATTTAAGAAGCAAACACATTTTCATTGTCATATAAATCAATAATGTTTTAAAATATAAATCTAATGTTTAATAATTAGAATTAAATGGGCTGCTTAAAATATTGCCATGAAGATTCAAAGAATAACAGGTCACAAAATTACACTCTGTCACGTTTATTAACTCTAAGTATTGTAAGTCAATATGCAAAGAAAGAACTGGTTCTACTGCTTTATAGAACTCATAATTTATATCTTTACAGAGTAATATGAAATTATAAAAAAAATTTATTCATAACTCTAGAAATTTCTAGGACATTAAATAAGAAATAAGAAATTCAACTTAAAATTCAAATTAATGCGACTTGACTTAGAATCACCCTTTTACCTCATGCGTTGCAAGCGCGTACTTCTGAGCTAAGCTGACTATGTGCAGATCTTCTCTTTGCGATATAAGATTTCTGAAGTCTGTTTTATGTATCGTGTATATTAGGAAGGATATACTTCCAATCTTATTTCCCATTATCCATATGGGTTTTAATGTTTTTCGCTTCTTTTTACTCCTTCCTTATTTTAACAACAAAAATTTAGAATAAAGTAATTATAAACGAAGCTTCAAATTGAAACATTTGAACACTAGAAAGAAAATGGGAAATGTCTGAGAAATTAAATAAATGCACTTATTATTTTTCATGCTGGGAATCCTTAAATTGAATTTTCTCATTAACCACTTTTAATGCAGAAATGGAATTTTAAAACGTATACCATTTATAAGAAATTTTGAAAAAAAAATTATACACGGAAAATTACATAAAAAGAATAAAATAAAATAATAAATAAGGAACTGGAAAAAATAAAACGGGAAGAGATTTTTAAAAAAATGCCTAACTCCTTTATTAAAAGCCGTAAGTTAGAATTGACCATTTTTAACTCTAATATAAATTTTTAAAATTTTCCTTTACACCTGGAAAATATAATTCGATTTTTTTGAGGATATAAAAATTCAGTTTTTATGATATCAGGTCCCATCAGAATGTGGGGTTTTTCAATTAAATAAAATTTGGCAAATTTGTTTTCACTTAAAATGTATCCCTTTATCATTTCCTGATAAATCAAATGCATGATAGAAAGTAATTAAAGTTACTTACATAATTTACTTATTAACTCAATTATAACATATTGATAAATAAATAGAAGAACTTCACATGTATTTACACATGATTCACACAGCAAATCAAATAAATTTAAAAAAATTAAAGCCCTGGAAAGTAATTACTAAACCACAAATATGTGTCGCAAATTAAATATTGTAGAAGGAAATTAGTTTTAGTGACATTTTTCATCAGACAAAATAGAAACTAAACCACCATATATTGATTTAGAGATACTAATTTATGTTTTAATATATTTTTATTGTAATACATTGAATCGATTATTCATATATATTAAACATTTTACTGAATTCAATTGTTTCTTTGTGGCATTCAAATATGTGGATGCATTTTGATTTATTAATGGAAAAGAAATCATGCACTATATTTTATTCCATCAATAATATGAAGAAAATATTTTTTGCTTTATATTTAAAGACGGTATGGGCTGAGAGCTTTTCTGCGAAGAAAATTTATTATTTAAACATTCAAAAAACATTTCGTAGCCAGTCCAATTTATGCGGTACATTTAAAAACATTAAGAAATATTTTTAATTCATTTGGGAAAACTGCATTTCCCTAACACATTCTGAGTTTTTACATTAAAAAATTATTTACTATGAAATCGGATTTGTGATGAAAAAATGGAATTCATTCAATTTATTGAATTATAAAATAAAACGAATAAAACATTGTAATGATTATCTTTGTAGAATAATAAAAATAAAATGTAGTTTAGTATTTCCTTTCTCATTTTAAACTCATATGTTTTTTATTATTTCTTTCATAAAATGTGCTTTGGAGTTCCAAAAACACATTTAATTTACATAATTATATGATTTCAATAAAATCTATATTTTATCACCAAAATGGTAGTTTTAATACATCTCTTCTTTAATTGAGAATAGAAAATAGTCTGTATGTTTTAACGATGTTATACGTGTTAAGTATACGTTATACGTGTAGCCCGAGTTATGAAATTATTTTTCAAATAAAAAATTTAAACTTTTATTTAAAATAGTAGCAGCTTGTCAAACGTTTTCCTGTTGTGCACAAATATTAAGTTTTCTTTATATAAAATGTGACATAAAAATCCATTATTTTAATGTAGATTATCCATTAGTTACCATTAAATGACAATCTTTGCATCTTAATACATATTACAATTATTAAAACGAAGTATTAAATTATGATATAACGCATCATTCTATGAATGTGTATGTAAAAGAACATGCATTTTTTTGTATGTGTGGTGTCGAGAGAAAAAGGTAATGGCTCAAATTGGAATTTCAAAATACAAAGAAAATAAGCATTTAAACAATAAAATTAAAGGAAAGTTTTTCAAGCTGGTTATTATATGTATTCTATAAAAAACATAATCTTGTTTTCTTCAATCTCAAATGCCTGGGTTCTCAACACTTATCCCATTATTAGATATTTATGAAATCAAAGAATATATATTTTTTCCATGAATTCTCTAACTAGGGAAACAACAGGTTTGAAATAAAGATGTCTCTACAAATTCTCTTTGAATAATCATTTTAAATGTTAAATAAGTGTTGAAATACTACACTAAATAGTGTCGTCAACAGGCAGAAAAATTTACATGATTTTTAAATCCATCAAATGATAGTGATTGAAAAATTTCCTTCAACATTCTATCTTTTCAAATAAAAAACAAATCTAGCTAAATAAAAATGTTTAATAACCCATCAGAATTTGCTTCAAAACAAAATAAATTTTTAGTTTCCAAATACTCAGGATGTTCGAATATAATTTATTATTTTAAACCATGAAGTAAAAGAGAAATCAAATCATTAAAATATAATAAAATTATGAAAGATTCTACATAGATTTGTCAAATTGAATGTGCTTACTTCCATTTGTGTTCAAAATTTTACGTTTTTAAAAATAATTTTGAATTATTTATTATTTCAATGCTTAATTGATGGACAAACATATAGTATACTATAAAATCTATAGTTACTTTAATAAAATTATTGGGTTCTGGATTATCAGTTGAAAATTACTTTCAATTACTGATCAAATTAATAATGTTACACTTAATTCTTTGCAATTATTGATTAAAAATTTTTCATTTTTCGTCCTACAATTTCAGATTGTATTCATTACAAATGCTTACATTTTTTTGTCTTCAGAAAAACTAAATTATTTTTATAATGCATAAAAATGTCTTATTTGCTCAAAAAATAAAATTATATCCAAACTCCTACGCGGATAAATTTAAATTTCTTTACAAAATTTATGATTTCTATACTAACTTTACCCCAAAAACATTATCTTGGTATATATATATATATATATACAGGGTGTCCCAAAAAGATTGAAACGCGCTTTAATTCTTTAACCGTTAGAGATAAGTAGGTGATGTAATTCGAAAAAATGTTCAAAATAAGATAGGAGAGAAGATTACATTAAGAAAAAAAATCGACCTATGAATTTTAAAAAGTTACACTTTGTAAATTTTTATACAACCCCACTATGCAAATTTGGTCAATTAGAAAGTTTTTCCTTTCCATCCCAGAAGACAATTAAAAAAAACTGCATAACTGTATCTTTAAAACTTTTTAAATAATACCACAGAAAAAAAATTGACTTATGTCACTTTTCCATACCACTTAAAAGACTTTTTCGTCGGTGAAAATAGGGACCATATCCAAATTGATAATAGAAATTCTTCGATCAAAAAAAGATAATAAGTGTAAAAGAAATCCAAAATGACATTTAAATAGAGTCCTTATTGATGGAGTTAAACAGTTTTGACAACATAAGATTGTAAGAAGTGTAACATAAAAAAAATAATAATAAATAAAACGAAAATACATTTAAAAACACACGAATCATAAAGCATTGTCAAAATGTTTTCCATGAACACCAATACATAATTGGGCTCTTCTAATAATGCTCCTGTAAATATTTTGGAGTTCTCCTCCTGTAATATTATTGCATGCATTAATTATCTTTTTTTAAGGTCAGTTACAGTCAGTTACATTTCTTTATGTAACTTAAAAATAAATAAAAAAAACTTTAATATACACGTATTAGAAGCGGCTAAATTCCATTTAAATGAAAGGCAAAAATCGTCTGGCAGTTAATTTGTTAGAATATCGGTTTGACATAAATGTGATGAATTTGAAAAGAATTAAAATTCTACCAGACTAATTTAACAGTATTTTTCTTTTTCATAAATTTTGCTATAAAAATCTGTCAAATGGCTTTTATTGATTTTCAACGAAATCTTATAAAATTTCTAATGTAAATTTAGAATACATGGCATAAAATTACTTGCCCCTGATAAGATTAAAACAAAAGACAATTCTGTAACTGCATCGTGAATCTACCGTAAATACGCAAAAATGTGTTTTGTAAATAATATAAAAAAATTTATGTGTTTATAAATTGTTGCAAATTTACATTTCCATTTTGGTATATGGTCACTAAAAGCAGCGTTCAATTTTCAATTACGCATAACTCACTCAATTTTAAGGATACAGCGATGCGGTTTTTTTTAATGGTTTTCTGGGATGGAAAGGAAAAACTTTCTAACTGACCAAATTTGCATAGAGGGGTTATATAAAAATTTAAAAAGTGTAACTTTTTAAAATTCATAGGTGGATTTTTTTTCTTAATGTAATCTTCTTTCCTATCTTATTTTGAACATTTTTTCAAATTACATTACCTACTTATCTCTAACGGTTAAAGAATGAAAGCGCGTTTCAATCTTTTTGGGACACCCTGTATATATATATATATATCTGTGACTGTAGTATAATTACTTAATTAGAAAATACTTATATCGAAATAATCTATGTCTCATTTTATTTTGAATTCTTTGTTTCTTTTCTTTCTATTTTATTACGATATAAAGAGAAATTTAATAATATTGTTGATTAACCTTCCATCTGGAGCGTATGGGAAATATACACTAGAGATGAATTTCGTATTATACCTTTAGATCTGGTGGCACTGGGAACGCCTGTTCTCGGTTATTTGCCCTCCTCCCTTTGACCTACTTTCAGTTGTCATCGTAAGTTTGTGGCATTAATAGGTCTCTGCCGATCAAATATTTGTATTTTAAAGATACGCGCGACGGTTCATGTAAGTTTTTGTCGAATTTGATTTTGTATTTTTGATTTTTTACAAATAAATCCGTATTTGTTTAGACTGGCAACAGCTGGTAAATGCACTTACGAAGGAAAATGTTGAAAAAAAAAGCCCCCACATGTCTAAAACGTGAACTAAAATTAAAGGTGCTAAAGGGAAAAGCCGAACTAATTATTGAATTGGAAGATGCGACGTCACGGAAAAAAAGCGTAAAAAAGAAAAGCGGTCTAAAATCGCAAGGTTCAGAAGTGAGATTTTCCAGAAATTTATATGTTTGGATATATTACCAGATATATATTATTTGGATATATTACCAGATTTATATTACCAGAAATTTATATGTTTTTATATTTATATGTTTGGAGCACACTTAACACATTCTCTCAAATTGCAACTCTTCAATGAAATAACAATGAAACTATTTTCTTCCTTTACATATCTAACTTTCCATTTCTTTTCCTTTTTATACATAAATTATGTATTTTTGCACTTGTATTTTTTATATGCAAATTGTTCTGTCAAAATATCGACAATATCTACAAAATATCTACAATTATTTTTAAATCAATTCAGTTAACCTGTGGTCATTTATATTGTTATTGCAATTTATGTTTATCTTTTTTCTGCTTCTTTCTAAGTAAAAATTGTTTAAAGTAACTGTTGTTATTAATTCTAAGCTATTTACAATATAATTTTATTAGTTTCGCTTTTGAAAATTTACAACTTACTATAGCATATGTGGGAAATACGCGCGACCTTTCATGTTGATACGACGGCCGTGCTCGCTGGAAGGTTAAAAATTATAGATATGCTTGAATTTTAGAAAAAAGAATGTCTTAGAAGCATTTAATATCAGCTTTTTCTGATAAAAATATATTTTTTGCATCTTTAATTGTTTACTGTAATTTCGAAAAAATTTGATATATTTTCAGAAATTGATTTTTTTACATGATTACAAAAAGAAAAAATTCCTTCCCATTACTAAAAAAAGTTCGAAAATACATGCATTTTAATAAAAATTGATGTCATTCAAAACTTTGCTTTGAAGGAAGCTAATAAATTGAAACATATTTTATTAGGTCAATTATTTCGTTTCTAAATCTTTTGAATCGATACTAATACGATTCAAGAGGCATTTTTCATCTTTTTCCGATTTCAAATCCCAAAACAATAAAATTTAACTAATTTGCTTCAAAAATAGTTAACAGAAAAAGGGAGCGGAAAATCTGAAACAATGAAAATGATTAAAAAGAAGGGAAAAGAAGTCATTCGCTGATATAATAAAGAAAAACAATGTAAAACAGGAAGAGGAATTGTACTGAGTATTGTATTAGAAGTATTTTAAAACCGTTTTTTAGTATTGATTAATTATTTTGGTGCTTAATTCTTAATCATAAATGAGAGAATCATGAAATATCTGTAATTTCGAGAAGATGTTTCGTTAATATTAATTGCATTTTGTGAAGAAGGTAAAATTTTGTAAAGGATGTATGAAATGATATCCATTCAGTTTATTAGAAATACTTTGTGAATTCTTTTTATTACAAAAACCTTCAAAGGTAGAAAAATAAAATGACATGCATAATTATTTCTCAAACACTGTTCAGTGTATTTATTAGAAGTATCATTGATCGGCCAAAATATAAAAATTCTCTAAATAACAAAGACGAAATTAAGGATGAAGTGAAGCATAGTTTGTTCCCCGAGTTTCTTACCAATAAGGCAACCCCATGGAACGTTCTTCTAGCAGCCTTAATTCTGTTTTGTTTACTACTTTTTGCAATAGTTGAGTTGTACATGAACTACAGCTATTTTTATGAAAAATGTTAAATTAAAAATAATAAAACATCGATTAAGGATTTTAATTTTACTCCTTATTATAAACAATTGAAAGGTGTTTGTTTACAATTAATATGAAATATATTTCTATTTTTTAATGTAAATACGAATAGGAAATAATTATTTTTATAATTTGTACGCGCTTAGAAAAATCATCTGAAATCGTAATTTATGAAATCGTCTGGGTTCTCGCATTGAAAGACAGCTGCAATGGAATTATTTGCAGTTTTCGTAATTATGTTGCTGCTGTAACGTTCGTTTCATTAATAATTTGTTATGCAGGCAATTGTGCAAGAATGAATGTACGGTAAAGGTATTTTGAATCTGCAGAATTGATGAAAGGTGAGTGGAATATATATATATAAGATCTTATGAAGTTAGAAAAGGATGTTTGTTTACATATACTGTACTTGTTATCCACACAGCCCTTATGTTCAATGTGCTAGCGAAGCTTCTAAATTCCTGCTTCCGTCGTAACAAAGCCGTAGGATGTTTTTTTTTTTTTTTTTTTTTTTTTTTTTAAGTTAAAACTTCTTCCGGTGCCTTCTTCAGAAGCCGATATTCGTCGCTTTCTCTAAATTTTGATCTTTACACAACAGACAGGCGCAGCCGGTTTGAAAAAGTTCTACAAAATTGTTAATATAAGCTGCGATAGTGATGCCAAATGTAAAAAATAAATTCAAATATCAGTTACAGATTAATGGAATCTCAAATTAAAATAAAAATTCTAATACTTATGGCGATTTGGCATCCTTCTCGCTGCACTTTTATTTGAAATTAGATATCTATTAAAACAGTATATTAAAGGTCCATAAAGATAACTTTCATTTCGTCTTTTGGCATAATATTTGTAAGAATAGTTGAACAAAATATGTTAATCTTCTCAAAATATTATATCTTTACTACTAATAGAGTTGAAAGTTTGGTTGTTGGCACGCTCGCGCTTGTGTGTTTATGAAGTTGATTCAGCACAAGCTCGACCATTTGACCTATTGTTACCATGCTTGATTATATATATATATATATACTTAGAAAGATAGAAATATTCACCCCCGAATATGTTTTAAGATTTTTAAGCAATACAAGCTTTTTTAAATTTTAAGATTCTGTGGAAACACTATACCCGATTAACATTTTTAACACAACTTTTAACACAATTTAAAATTCACATCCTTATTTCTGATGTTGAAAGTATATTTGCAGTTTTACTTCAAGGGAAAATTAAAGATGAATGCATATTAACTATGTAAATCATGCTTCTAACAAAACCTGTTGAGATTCCAGTTTTGAACCGTGAATCATTTGGCTAACAAGAGACTAGAAGGCGAAAACTTCTTAGGGATTCCAAATGAAAATGTCTCTGCATACCTTAAAGATTAAAATAATGAAGATTCGTTGAAAGCAACATCCATATTTGTACATTTGGGTTCTTTGGGTAATTTTTTTCTGAATATGTGAAATGAAGAACAGGTTATATTGTTCCATAAATTTATTTTTCTGAAATAAACGAAATATTGCAATGCGCTCTCGAACGTTTCCGAATTTATATTTCTTTTTCTCAAATTGTTAAGTACCACGATATGAATTTATGAATTTCATTTTCTTTTTTGTTATACAAACTTTATTTTACATTTTTAATATTAACTGACGAGTTTTAGAATCTTATATGTTGATTGCATTACATTGATTAATTAGTTTCTTCAAAAAATATAGCTTGAATAGGTTTTGGGAAAGTCATGCGTGATTTTACATTTTAATTATAGAATTAATTCCTGAAAAGATGGAAGATATAGACACCCTATATAGAAGCATCTATAAGATTTAGGCCATTGAAAAGTTATTCTCCTCCATTAAGGCTCTTATTTATATAGGGTGTCCCAAATTAAAGTTATCATACTCAGAACTACATACCACCGTAACTATTAATCCGGAAATTCTTATATCTTGGGTACGCCTTAATGAAGGGATGAGAAGGACATTTTGCTCAAAACATTTAGTTCCATAGGCCGTCACTAGAGGACATATTCATGTAAAGCGGGTCTGTCCTACGATAGATCCCAAACAGTTGCCATTAACCCAATGCGCAATTTAACAGCAATCACTTAACAGCTAGCGAATATAAAAGGGAATGCATTCTTTGAAAAACTTCATGCGAATGTGTTTCGACTCAAAATGACATTAAGTTTGCAATCTTGCTCGCTTGCCCATCAGGTGCATCCACAAGATTTTGACGGATGATTAACGTTTTCACTACAGTTTTTTGCTCGATGTGAATGGCCTGATGAATGGAATTCTGAATGGCCTTGGAATATTTTGTGGTCCTTTGTGAAGCTAATTTCAATTATACTCATAATTGCCGTTTTTGGGCTACAGAACTTCCCTGATCTGCCCTAGATATTCCGTTACATTCAACGAAAGTAACGGTATGATGTGGATTTAATGCTTCTATTATTCTGGAGTCATACTTCTTCGAGGAACAAACTCCAACAGCTGGTGACATGAACTATCACGAAAGAACGATATGCATCGATGTTGGAGAATGTAGTTGTTCCGGCTCTACAATCACACGAATGTCTTGAACGACCGCTTTTATGCAGGATGATGCGAATCCATACACTACAAATTGTGTAAAAAATATTCTGAAAACATATTTTACAGAAGAAAGAGTAATAAGCCTCTACTTCAATAATGCTTAACCTGCCCGATCCTCAGACCTTAATCCATGCGATTTTTTACTCTGGGGATATTTGAAAGATCTGATCGGTCGTGACAACCCGAGAACGTTGCCTGATCTTAAAGCCAGTATTCTTCGCCAATTGTTTAATATATCAACGTAGACACTACGCTCTACTGATGAACATGCCATTTTCAGATTTCAGAGGGTAGCTGCCAATGTTAGCCATCATATCGAACATGACTTGGATTAACTCCAAGCTAATGTGTAATTATTACAATAAAATAGTTGATAATGTGCCCTCTAGTGGCGACACTTGGGACTATTTTTATAGCAAAACGTGTTTCCCAGGCCTTCATTAAGGAGAACCCAAATTTTCAAAATTTTCAGATGAATAGTTACGGCGGTATGTAACTCTGAATAGGGTAACTTTAATTTGAGACACCTTGTATTATTACATTGAATTATTATCATTGAATTATTATTATCATTAAGAAATATTAAATGTGAATACTGGCTCTGTTTTAGAAATATTTTAAAGTATTGCTTTACATTTTGCAACATTATAGCAGCATAAAAAGTGATCTGCTAATCGGGGAAATGAAAAATTCTGAACAGATTTATTATAAAATTATTTCGAAGACCACGACAGTTACAAAAATGCTGAAAAGAATTTTGGCAGTTGCAAAATAGCAGTTTCGAATCCTTACCTCAACAAGATCGTTATTTAAATCTTTCTCACTTGAACTTTATGCTTTTACATAAATAAGCATTTTTTTTCTAAAATAATAGCTTGGTCTTATAACATTAAAAACGATTTTGATTAAGAATTATAATTTTTGCTATATATATATATATATATATATATATGGGTTTATCAAACAAGTTTTTGTGTAAGCAAGCTTAGGTTTAGCTTCTCTAGTGGGGGTAAAAATAGTTGATTTGTCTGCATATTGAGTTCAGGTTTCAGACTTGATAGTTATATGGATTGTAACTCAATGAGGGGGGGGGGCACTTTGATCTCATTTCATACTTGGTAGGTATTTATAGTATTCATATTTATAGTAACTTAATGGAGACCACTTTGTGTTCACTTCAGTACTCTACTATTCTGTCATAGCTATCCTATATTCATACTAACACAGAACCTATGGTATAGAAGAACCATATTCATGAAGTCACAATTTTGAGTCACTGTCATATATTTGAAGTTACAATTATCTAAATACTGCATCTAGAAAAAATCCCTGACTGCTGTTAACCCTGAATATCATCAACAACAATGGAAGAATAAGGACCCTTTATTTTTACCATTATACGAATAACATTACAGATTTCCGAAGCTTTGCATGTGTTTCCACTTTAATTAATTTTATAAAAAATAGTTAATAACAATATAATTTTAATGCATAAATAATATTTAGTATAAAAAATTTATAAATATGTAAAATTCTTTAAATAAATTCATTTTTTGAATTTGTATTGTTTAAAGGATAAGTTCCAGTAAACGTCAATGCAATGAATACTTTTGAAACATTTAAATTCTATGACCAAATATTTTTTTTAAAAATATTTATCGTAAAGTATAAACTTGCTATAGCATAATAATAGCAATGTTTACACTTAATTAATATACATGTAAAATGTATTAAGGAGAAAGTCAGATGTAAACAGGCACAATGAATGCAGCACTTATAGCACAATGGCTGCTATTTCATGATTGTTTCATGTCATGTTAGTATATTAAATGGGTTCAAATCTTACAGACAAAAATATTTATTTTACTTATTTATCTCTTTTTTAATTTATATATTTGAAAAAAATGACCATTAAATATTCAAAAACTACCCACAAACTTTTCAAATGATTTGGCACTGAAGAAATTAAAATTTTCATATATGCATATAGAGTTTTGATAATGTACAGAGGTCTGGAGTTTTCATCGCACAGAATATAATAAAATTTAATCAACTTTGTATTTAAATGGCATGTTCATTTAAATGAATTATTTAATTCATGTATCTTATCAACGGATAAGATTCATGATTGGAATGATAAACTCAAATATTTAGTAGTTACACTTTGAGTATGTAGTCCAGCTTAAATTGTTCCTTTTTTTTTACTCTCGATTTTCGATAATATACATCATAAAAAAGAATATAGACATTTGCAGGAAAAGTTCTAATAATATTTTTGATTAAAAATATGCTTTTTATAATCTGCAAAAGTACGTTTTACATTTCACATTCTTCATGACTTACTACTTTTAATATCATTGTGCAAGTGGACGAAATGAGGCTTAGTTGAAAAATGAGAAGGTTGGAAAAATAATTAAAATCAAATTCTTTTTAAAACGTTTCACACTATCTTTTAATTACAACTAAAGATATGACTTTGATCTACTACAGGTTATAGATTTTCCAGAAAATGGCATATTTATTACCAAATGAAAGCGTATTTAAAAATCTTAAGCCAAAATTAATGTGCAAGGAATTTTTAATATTAAATTTAGTAATTAAAAAGAATTATAAGATTGAATATTTTATAGAAGAGTTAAAATTTTATTGCCACAAAAATATATTGTTGCCGAGAAATAGACAAAATATTTTTTAAATAATTAAAAATATTGAAACAATTACACAAAAAGAAATACACAAGAAATACACAAAGAAATATTTAGAAATACACAAAGCTGTCTCCATGCTTATTTAAACTTTTTCACTTACTTACAGTACAGATTATTTCCTTTGATTTAGTTTTCCGAGTCATCAGGGGCTTTCACTTGGGAGTTTCTACTGATATTTTATCTTGCCGTTAATTAATTAAGGAAAACATTGGATTAAGCTCAATTGTAGAAGCGTTTTGTTATACAGCTTTAAACTTTTGTGTGGAATAAACGATTTTTATTCTTACTAAAATAAAAACAAATCGATTTAAAATAAGTTAATTTCACTTGATTCTACAGCAACCCCTTTAATTCTCTTTACTCATAGTAAACTTGTAAATGGAACTCGGATTTCATTTAATATACTCCTTGAAGCCGTTTTGCATTATTCAGTAATTATAAACATATAAAAATGAAATAACTAGAAACAAACGAATTAATTAATTTAGTCTAATTAGGTAACATCATCACTCTTTGTCATCAATAAGAATAAAATATTTTAAGTTGCATTACAAAATGTTTATAATCGAAAATAGATAATCTATACAAGGGTTGTTCAAATGAAAAGGTACGAAACGACACAGTTGGTATAAATGAAGACTTTATTCAAATTATACGCCATAGACCTGAGCATCAAAATCCCCTTAATTAACTAGCGAATGATTTCCTGCTCCTAGAATTCTTCTGCCGTTGATGAGAGTCCTCCACAGCGTCCATGAATTTGCCGTTAGAATTAAAGCGCTTCCCTTTCGGATGCTTTTTTCACTCGACCAAACACCTGGATATTGTAGGGCGACATGTCCCGACTATAGGAGGGATTGTCGAATTACTCTCACTTGAGAACTTGGCTAGTTCCGCGTATGCGGCCCTGGAAACTTTTGGACGCACATTATCATGGAGTAGAACCACATCCTCCGTGAGTAAACCCAGTCTTTAGCTTTTGATGACCTGCATAAGTTTCGGAGTGTCTCACTGTGTACATAAGAGTTAATGGCTCTTTTTCCATTACCAGAGTTGAAAGACCCCTTCAATTGGACGCGCTCTTCATAAGAATCTCTGCCCTCTCATGCGCATGATCTAATCTATTCTCCAACCACATCCCTAGATGTCTCGCTACGTTCACCTATTGTTGCGTCAGCATATATGCTGATGGTTACGTTGTTACGTCGTATCGTACCTTTTCATTTGAACATATCTAGTATATTCTTCACTTTATTAAATTTACTAATGTCACTAATTACTAAATTCTGCACTTAAAATAATTTGCGTAATAAACACATATGTAAAGCAGTAATTCCTATCTATATGGAACAAAGAATTGGCATCCTTTATTGATTCCCTTGCTTTAACTTTATTTAAAATTTTTGATTCATAGAGGTTCGTGCAGTTTCCAATTCATGAAAAATAACTTTTTTGATCGCTTTATTATCCGTTGAAAATCTTCTTGCTTTATATTCTCCCTTTGGTGTGGTATGAAAGTTTGGAGAGTGGGTACCATTTCATATTCTGTATTGTTCATCTAACCACGGCTCAAAATTATGAGGTCCATCCAAAACAGACCTAGTATTGCTTTAAAATGGAACGTTAATGTAACCAAACGTCAAATTTCTTTTTTTTTTCTGATATAAATTTTGTAATTGTTTTATAATTTCTGCTTTTATTGAAAATTACATTCATTTATTCCGAGCATTTATTTATATGCACAGATACTATAAATTTCAATTTAAAGTTTTGTTTATTTATAATACGATTAAATTAATTTAAAGGAAATATGAAAGAATTATGTGTAGTGGTTCAATTATCTACTAAAATTATCAATTTTCCGCACAGGATGTAAGCTGCAAAGAAGAAAATAAGCCTCTTATTATATTTTATATTGCTAACTCTCTGAAACGAATCAGAAAACTTCGGAAAACACCTTCACTTTTTCCAAAAGTCTATCTTTAGCTTTCACGCCAATATCAGATAAGATATTTGGAATACTCTTCTTTTAGAGTTTTTTCGAAGTGGAATTGCATTTCCAAGAGCTATCAAAGAACCAAAAATTGGAGCCGACACATGTGCATCCTGCTTTTATTTATTTTTTGGTTCAATTTGGATTCTTTTTTATGGTCCATGGAAAATGTATCCAATAAAGATAGATACATATATATATATATATATATATATTCTACATTTGTAATCGAAAGTGATTATTCTTTGTTTTGAAGCTTTAATTTTTAAGACTGATATGAAAAAATTATTTTTAAGTTCATGAAAATGTATGATAGTTTCTTTTACAAATCCTTTTAATTATGTTTGTAAAATCAAATATATTTTGTTAAATTTCAATGAATTGTTTATAAATCCCAATTTAATATATATGTATATCAGAAATACTTTTATGTATGTACTTAAGGACAAATAATTTCTTTCTAGAAGCGCATTAACCCTTTATTTACCAATAGTACTTTAAATTACCTTTTGAATCCCGCTGCTTTCTTCCCAATATGACTATTTTTCTAAGAATATTTGAAATAAAACGAAAAATGTTTTTTCCAATAGAAAGTAATTGTTATCTAAGAACTAGCATTGAAAATACGTTTTCATTAATTTAATTAATTAAAAATTAATAACTAGGTAAATTAATATTCGGCCCTATGATATTGAGGAATATATCATATATTATGAGTATATTTTTCAGAATTAAATCCCTCCACAAGAATTGTCTATATACAGCCGGATTATATTTGCTGTCAAAATATATAAGTCGAAAGATTGTATTTTGTTAAAATGTTATTGAATTTTTCTTTAGTTATTATAATAAAATGATATGAGATATTTAACGTTTACTTCAGTATTAATTCATATTTTACTTGATTTTTTAGTATTTAAAATTTTAGATCTTAGAAATCTTTTTTAACTGAAGGATGAAATATTACTTATTCAGTAGTTAATTTTTTGCCATTATAATATTCTAAATCGAGCTATATTTCTGTTTCATTGTTCATTGCAAAGATAATCCTTGTTGCATTTATGTTTCTAAAACTTAAATTATTTTGTTCTTTAACATTATGTATTAAATCAGACATTTGTTTTCGATATTATGGTTAAATATGTTGATGCTGCTAATAATTTAAAGAAATATCACTTGCTAAATCACATATTCACTAAAACATAACTTTCACTGTTCTTCACTGCTTTACAAATATTGCCCTTTTACTTTTATTTTTCCCAATTCGAATCTAAATCGATCTGTTAGAATCTACATAAAAAGTCTTAAAACAGTTTTTAAATCAATTTTTTTTTCAAAAATATAAAATTTTAATGCATATATATATTTAATGTTTTCATTTTTAAAAATAAGAGATGAAAGTTTTCACAACCCAACGTTTTTAATTCAAAAACATTAATCTGAAATAAAATTATATATTCGGACATTTAAATTTTAAAACAAATTATTTTCATAATAAATATGTGTATGTTTTTTTTTTATTTATAACGGCTAAAGATGCTCAATTCAAACGAGCCATGCATGCATTTCTTTTCCATATGATTTTGTTAAAAGCTTTTCGAAGAAAATGCTGTTAAATATTCCGGAATTTGTTTCTTTGGGAAAACAGAGTGCATAATAAGTGCTTTTTCTATTAGATTGAAAAAACTTGTAGCCATGGGTCAGGTTTCACAATTGCAAAGATTTTGTTTTTGTTCTGCTTTAATCAAGAGTAAGAGTTAATGAGCACAAATAAACATACCAATCTTTCAATATCAATGAAAAAAAAAATGAATTCTGAAATAAAGATAATAAATCAGCTAAAAAACCCTAAGATCTTAACTGGTAAATGTAGTGGTGAATTAAAACCCTTAGGTAAATTATTATCTCTTAAAATATGTTTAAAGTTAAAAAGAATTTTTTCAATATTACTTTTTTACAAGATATCGTTAATAACTATTCATTTCAGCTCAGCATTAACACATAAAATATATTACTATTAAAATACTCGAATTTAAATTACTCTTTTTCAAAAATAAGTGATGCATTTTTATTTTTGAATCCATTACTAACTGCATGTAAAATTAGAAAAAAACTGACTCAAAACTTGCGGCAGAAGGAAAAAAAAAGATTCTATCAAACTGTATTAAGAAATTAAAAAAAAAAAAAAAACAAGATTTTTTTTTTTTTTTTTTTTTTTTTTTTTTTTATACTTTCCCAAAATATATTTATTTTTATCACAGGAATAATAAAAGTAAAAAGAAAGCTAATATATATTTCGATGCCATTTTCAAAGTTTCGTGAAAATCATATTTTTTTCATCAACAGTTTAGTAATACATCGGATTGATATAAAAAATATTTTTTCAAAAGCTATAAATCGCTGGAATGAAAAATATTTAGAAAATTTCTAACTTCATTTCAGTCTATAAATAGTTAAATTTGCCCATCTATTATATTTCGTGGTTATAAAATATTTAGAAAATTTTCATTCAAATTTAAAATTATTTCACAAAATATGTAGGATTTTAAATATAGATCTAAAGTAAGTGTTGAAATGGTAAAGTTAAATGATTTAAACCTATGGACAGTAAATTGGTTTTATTTTATCGTTTTCTTATAATTCAATTATACATCGTATTCATGATAATTTATTCCAAGATATACTTAAATTATTTATGCTGAACTATTTGTGAGTTTGTCTAATCATACAGTAACACTGAATTTCTAGCACGTTTAAAATATCAGAATGATATCCCTGTAATAAATGTGTATAATAATGCTTTTAATGATAATCTATAAATCAAGTTTTATATTAACTCTTTTATCTATTTTGGCAAATTACGGATTAACCACTAGAGATGAGCATACAAAATAAAAGTTATTGTCTATTATGATAAATTTCTTGTGATAATCAGCTCTTTTGCTTGTAGATTCGCATGTGCTTCAGGAATCATCTGATTGTTGAATCAGGCGTAGTTTCAAAACGCGAGATTTTTGTAAGTCAATTGTTTTTTCCCTCCTATTGACATTGAAAATTAAAAAACGATCAGACTAAGCATAAAATTTCGGAAAAAACAAAAGGAAAATTCTGAAATTTTTATAATATGCGAATGACTATTTATACAGATGTAGATATGGAGATAATTTGGTAAACATAATGAAAAAGTAACTTTCGTCTGATTTTGGTATTTCATTGAAAATGACAAAAAATGTTAAATAATACAAAACTCTAAATCCACAAAATTTTTTTAAACTAACTGTAATGGTTTTATATTCTAAGTATTTCTATTTTCTGATTTCCTAATTGTATTGGCTTTGATTGGGTGAAATTGAAAATATTAGTTTCCGAAAAAAATTCTTGTAAATTTATTTAATAAAAATTAGCAACATTGGAAAAATGGACTTAACATATTTTCCTACTGGAGTTTAACACAAGTTATACTATTTCTTTTTCCAAAATATTAAATATACTAGTCCATTTAAAGATATCAGTATTTTCAAATAGAATCTGAAAAAAAAAACTTTTTCAATATTATGGGTAATTATTTCAGGTATTGAAAATGACTTACCTTTTGATTAAATATATAGATTTTTAGAAAATATAGTCTTTTTGAAGAAATATATCGATAATTATAATTTAAAAATTATATAATAAATTTATCAGCAATTTTCTATGGATAGAATGAGATGATTTATTTTAAATTCGAAAAAATAAAAAAAAAGAAGCGAAAAATTAGAATTTTTAAAAGAATTCTGAAATAGTTACAAGTTTTAAAATCATTTATTGTAAAGGCCACTATGTGTTTTGAAGGCACTAATATTTTTGTTTTGTTTAAGGATACATAATTTTTAATAATATTATGAATATTACATTTAATTTAGTGAATAATTATTTCATTACAATAAAAGATGGAAATATAAGTCTATACTGTATACGAATTGTGTCTTCAATGAGAGAAAGTAGTAATGGAAAAATAATTTTTGGAATTGAATTCTAAAAGGCATAAAATTGCACATTTCCATGATATTTAATAGTAAAACATTGTCATTAATCACATTAAGTTGACAGAGACTATAGGTGCTTGCATATATATATATATATATATATATATATATATATATATATATATATAAAGCTACGGATTTTAAAAATATATAATATGGGCTTTTATTTTCTAATAATTTCTAATTAATATTGCTTGATTTTTATTATGAATAACTATAAAAAAACATATTTATTCACCATTATTTTTCTAATGATTAAAAAAAATTAATTTTAAAAGTGTTGCCAATTTTTTTTTCCAGATAAAATCCAAAATTTTATCCAAATATCTCTAGCCCGAGATCAGGTTGGAAAATCATCACTTTTAAATATTATTTATGTATTGAAGGTTCCTGTTTATACAGGAAAATGGCCCAGGATATCCTTCATAAAGAACTTTGCCTATTAATATTAAACTCTCATTTCAAATCACAGCTGAAACAGAAGATGCGCGATTAATGAACTCTTGACAAGCGATGAAAAAAAATTATCATGTATGGGATGTTTCAAGTATCGAAAAGCAAAGGCAATATAAGAAAATTCATATATGAATTGTGAAAAAACATATTCAAAAAATGTTGTGAAATAGAGACTATAAATAAATTGCAAAATAACTAATGATTTCATGCTTGAATACCTTAAAATTTAATAATGGAACTCGGTTTTCATATAAAAACATTCTGCATTATTTGAATTATAATCGTGTTTCTTAATTTCTACAAGAAGTTTTTGTTTATAAATCCAAATCTTTTGAGAAAAAAAATCAACTGTTTTAAATTTATTTTATAATAACCGTTAATACTTTTAAGCTAATCTCTAAATTAAGTTTTGTAATTATCATAAATTACATACCATTATAGAACTGTAAAAATATAATTCATCTTTTTTCAATAACATATATGGATATTAATGGTAACCTTGTATATAGCTAACTACTCAGTCACCACTGAATGTAGCAGTATCAACATATTTATAACTACCTATGCATATTCTCAGGTTACATTATATAGCTCGTGTTCTCACGATAAAAGCCCATTAAATGGTTTGGACAAAATAGGTTGCATTGTAGCATTTTGATACTAAATATTTGCAGATAAAGTAATTAAAATGATAAATTGAAATTATTTAAAATAACCGAGAATAAAGTACTTCTCCATAGTGTTGGAGTGCTCTCTATACAATGGAGAATGTAATTCACCCTTATTTTATATTTAGTTTCAGGTTGAAATATGATTCAGTATGATAAGATTTATTTATTTTATTAATATTTAATTTTCTTATGAATGTTTGAGTACTCGAGGGAAGTCCAGAAGTTATCATTCGAGTGTAAGGCGAATGAGAAAAAGAGAAAGAAGTTTATCCTATATTTTTTTTTATTCTTTCCAATTTTTTTTTCTTTGAAAGACTAGTTTAGTTTAGTTTAGTTATATTAACGTCCCATTTAAAGCAACACGAGGGCTATTTTGGGACAGACCTCGTGATTTTGAACCACGGTCAGATGACTAGGACGACACCTGAACTAGCACCCCCCTCTCCACACCACGCCACACCAGCAGAAGGACATTTGGCCTGACAGATTTAACGTGCAACAGACCCCTCACAGGGTGGTTCTTCGGTGGAATCGAGTCTCGAACCTGAAACCCTGCGTTTCCGAAGCCGAGACTTTACCGCCAGGCTATCGCGGCCCTCTTTGAAAAATGAATATTTTGAGAAATTAGTTTGAATAGACTCAATAACTTGAATTTTGTTGCTGAAATTTGGATCCCAAATAATACTATCATGTTTTAGAGAAAATCTAACATGACCATAATATAAAACCTTCAGGCAAATTTCAAATGAAATACCCTTTATTTTTGTTTGAGAATCCCAAGCTTACGACAGGCTCTAAAAACCAAGGAATCAATATTTTTGAAAAAAGAAAATCAAGAATTAGTATGAAAAATCGTACCCAAGTCTGTAACTGAATATTATAATTATGTTACAAATCCCTAAATTTTATAAGTATAACTTTGATTCTATTCACAATAACACTACGTTTATCAATGCTGAGGTGTGCTTACAATCAATGACCCATATAAAAATAAAATAAGCATATATTTATAGAAGTACAATATCAATATTAGAAAATACTAAACTAAATAACCTCAATACAATAATTCCAATCGGTCTGCAGATAAAAGACAATCAGAATATTTTAAAAACATTAATTAATAATGTCATTAATTAAAAATAATAATTGAATATTGGATAAGTAAGTTGGATTAAGTAATTGGATTAATTAAGTACCTCTAATCTAAGATTAGAGTTCCAAGGAACACCGGTGGTCCACGAGGTTCACGTGAAATAATATTAAAATGAACACAGAAGGTCCTATTGCATAAATAAGAATGGAATCACTCCTTTAGATTAACATGAAAAAAAATATGCAACTAATTTAGAAGAATTCAAAAGTCAAAGGAATCAAACGTCTTCGAAATCTACTACTATTTCCAAAATTTAAAACTTTTAGATTTTTAAGTTCTTGACTTAGTAGTTCTAGTAGAAAATTTTTCAAGTCAATCAAATTTGGTGAGCATAATTTTTAAAAAATCAAAAAAGTATTATTGTAAATTATCTTTGCACAACATACATAACATTTGATTATTTTTAACAAGCTAGGCTTGTAATATGGGTGCATCTGTTCACGATCTATATTTGTATACGCATATATTGACTCTATATTAAGGAATCGTGTGCTTTTATATAAATAAAATATGACGAAATCATAAATATGACTGGAGAATTAAGCCCTTCCCCCCGAAGAGAAGGTCGAGAAAATAATTACTTTTCAGAATTTTTAATGGTTAAGACATGTTTTCTTTAATTTAATAATTTACATTTTTAAAAAACAACTGGGATAATCAGAACAATGCTGAAAGTGGATAATTGATTCTTTGGTTTTTGCTCATTAATTTAAATACATTAATGGTTTCACGCTAATTCATAGAATATACTGAAGTTTAAATATTTATATATAAATTGATTAAAATAATGATAAAGTAACAATGGGTCATTATACTTTAATATTAATATTTATATTGGAAGATGGTGTATTTCGTATCAATTTTAAATAGCCTGTGGCGCAATCATTCATTTTTAATTCAATAAACATTCATTACTATTCATTGAATTTGATTACAAATAAAATCTACAAAAATCTGTATTAATTATTTTATTCTCTTTCAAACTATGCCATGATAACCGAAGTCAGAGCAAATATAAAGCAAAATGTGATTTTACATAGATAATGATATCATTAAATATTCTCCTATTCATTAGAAATTATAATTATGTTATTTAATGCAAGATACATAATAAGTTTGCATACTTTTCGCAAACACATTATAGTTTGATTCTTCACAACTGAATTCATTTTTGAGGTAATAAAATTTTAGAAAGCATTAATATTTAAATTAGAGAAATCTTTCATGTTCTTTCCTGCTAGGAAATAAATATTCTGTAATTAAAAAAATTGAATAAAAGGCATATTTTAATCCTTAATTTAATTAAATATTTTCATCTTTTTACCGTATAAGTAAGATGAATACAAATAGGAATAAATTATAATCTATAAATATTTAAACATTTTGAGAGTATAATTAATACATTCCCCACATTAGTAAAATATTATAATAGCATTTTCATCTGATATTCAGAATTATAAATAGATTATGAATTTATCCTGTTGTTTACGCTGATGGTGTTACGATCTGTATACATATACAATTTTAAAACCAAAACAGTATAACATGATCAAGTATCTCAGCTGCTGTATCTTTTATATTATTTAGCTATTTCTGTTTAAGTTATACCTCCCGTTATTTAGCTATACATGCCACTTGTTTTATATTATTTAGCTGTGCCTGCTATTATCAGATGCCGTTAGTTTTATATTATAATGCTATATCTGTATCTATTTAAATAACAATATTCTTGTATGCATTTTAATACTAATAAACTAATATGCATTTGAAAATTCCAACGCTACCTACAAGATACATCGTCTTTGAAATACTGGATAATATGGGAAATTAAAATGGCACAATTCAAAGAATTATTTTTTGATGTTGACGCATTCATCGCTAAAGATGAATTAGATAAAAACTCCACGAAAAAAAACATTAAATGTCAATGGAAGTATCTGAAGAACGAGATATCTGACCGGTTGCTTTGAAAATGTTTAATAATAAGGAGTTTTAATTAACAAAAGCGATGTTTTAAAGGGAATAGATTGCAGGATTAGGTTTGAGAATTTGAGAAGAATTTTATTACTTTTGTTTTAGAAAACAGGACTCGTGATTTCTAAGCTTATTCTTTTATGAAAATCAAATTTGATATTTTTTGCATGGTATAAAATTAATAATTTCATGTAATAAAGAGATGAACTGGTCAATTTCTAGCTCTAACCTATTTCTGATAATTTCTAAAATCAATTTTGTATTAAATAGAAAAAGCAATGTCAAACTATAAAACTAATATAGCAATTCAGCAAATCATTAAAACTTAAAAACTCTGATCAAAACAAATCATAATATCCCATACATATTCAGATTTAGAACTATGGTTTTCACTAAATATTTATCATATTACTTAATAATGAAATAATTTCTAAGAAAACACAATTCGAAAAAAAATTTCAACTAAGAGTATCAATTTTCAAGACTCTATTTTATTTGAATAAAAGAAAATAAGTCTTTAAGTACATTTTATACAGTCAGATCTCCAAAGTGAATCAAAGAACTTCTAGAAACTTCTTCACAAGACATCAAAGTCTATCTTTAGCTCCTGACTGGTATCGAATAAGATATTTTGTAGGTTTTTCGTTTTAAATTTATTTTGGAGTGAAAATGGAATTCCAAGAGATATCAAAGTACCAAGAATTGAAATCGATGCCGTCGTATTTGTACATCTCGTTTTTATTTAGTCAATTTTCAGTTAAAAATTTTTTTTCAAATCATGAAGCATATATACGAAATTACTACTGCGAAGCATTTTTTGCCGAAGTCAATTTAACATATATGTTGAAAGATTATCATGTGAAAATTCGTTTCATATTTCATGAAAAAGTTAGAGGATAGTTTCCTCCTGACGTTGCATTAGTTTTGGAATATCAAGTTTAGAAATTCTGCATATGAATTCTGCCATTATGTTAAATTTCAAAAACAATGGATTATACAAGCAATAAAACATAGTGGTTTATTATATAGTCTAAATATGCTATTCCAATTTTCCAAAACCGTAATTCTTGATATGCAATAAATAGTGGCAACAAACAAAAAGTGAAGAATTGAAAAAATAATAAAATGAAAAAAAAATCCACTTCTTTCACATAATGTATATTCTTTACTTTCAAACTAAAGTTAGCAAAGCATTGCAGTAAATTAAAATAATTTCATATTTATTTAATCGGCTTTATATTTATTTCAAAGCAACAAAGCATATTAAAAATAACAACTAATCTCACAATGAGTCATTAAATCTTAAAAAAATTTTATATATATATATATATATATATATATAGTGTTAGCACTTATTGCATTAAAAATACAAGGGGGGTTTAAATGAAAAAATACGGAACGGCACTGTGGGTATAAATGAAGAATTTATTCAAAATATACACCATAGACCTGAGCGCAATGATTCCATTGATTAAAGTGCCGAATGATTAATTGTCCCCAGAATTATTGTGGCCTTGACGAGACCCAATCATTCACAACGTTCTTGAGTTCACCATCGCAGTTCAACCGTTTACTTTTCAGATATATTTTTCAGGGAACAACTGACTTGAAAATTGCTGGGTGACAGGACAGGGCTGTAGGAAGGATGATCGAGCTGCTCCAACTTCAACTTGCCCAGTTCCGTATGTGTGATCCTGGAGACTTTTGGACGGGCGTTAACATGGAAGAGAATCAAATCCTTCGTGAGTAACCAAGTTCTTTTGTTTTTGATGGACATTCGTAATTTTCAGTGTATCTAACATTTCACATCAGAGCTAATGGTTCTTTTGTGCTTGAGGAACTCAACAAATATCGGACCTTGGACGGAGAACTCAAGGATGCTGTGATGGACCGGGTCTTGTCACATGGATTCTGGAAACTATTAATCCTTCCTGACCTATACTGCGTATTTTGAATAAAGTATTAATTTATACTCACTGTGTCGTTATGTACTTTTTTATTTGAACTCCTCTTGCATAGTACTTAATCAGCTTTATAATATATTTTTCTATTTATTCTTTCGTGATAATTATTTAATGAAATTTTAAAAAAATGATAAAGGAGATTTCATATTGCATATTCTACTTCGGATTTTTCAACACGGGAAAGAAATATTGTTTTAAAAAATCAGCGCGAAATCATCAGTTGCAAGGAAATTATTCAAAAAAATTCATAAGGTAAAAAAAAATGTTAATTTTTTTTTTTAGTTTTAATACATTTACATTTTATAAACAACAAAAATCAACCAAACCGAATGATATGAATTTAGCTCTGAAAATATAATTCGAAAAAAATACAACCCGAATCTGAATAATAAGTATATATTCATTGAATTATTGATTGCTGTAGTCTTTTTCCAAGTATTAATGTGATTATAAATATTAAAAATATGAAATTTAAGTTAAGAAAATTTATATTTTCATGTATTTTTGAATAAACCAATTAAATGGGAAATAACGTAAGATAACATTAAAAATCCAAGAGAAAACATAGAAAATTAATGTAAAATGCCTTGTAAATTTTAGCCAATATCTGGAGTAAAATAAAGGCAAAATTTTCTTTACCACTCTGTAAATAGATTCGCAATCCCCTTTAAATAGAGAAATATCGTAATACTTCTCGACCTCGACATGCTAGCATTCGTGATAAACTCATTTTTATGCTGTTTTTGAAACGCGAGAATAAAAGAGAAAAAGCGATGATTTGAAGTCGCTGACTATACATTCCATACTAATAACGCGGAAAATTGAACTGTCCGGTCATCCGAATGTTTCTATCATCACAAGAATATCATCAGAAAGCAGAAAAAGGAGTTTCCCATTCATACCCCGTTTTTGGAGATATTTACGAGAAATATCTCAGTTCAATGTCCATCGTAAACGAAACATTGTCGACTAAACACGAAATAAAGGAATTTATTTCATATTACGAGGGGCAGTTTTGGAAACATAATATCATGGAGAAAGAGACTTGTGCTCAAAAGAATGTGCGAACGTAGCATCAAATAGGAATCTCGACATATAATTGGTTACAAATTTGCGAAACAAGGAAATGAATGTACAGAAAATACAGCAACGCTTTTAATAAAATTAAAAATGGTATACACCAGGGAATGATGTGAAAATGTAGAAAACAAGGCAAATGAATATTTAAAAGTAGTTGTTTTGGTTTTTAGTTATTTTCAAACAATTATGCTCCCTTGATAATATGATTTCAATTATCAATTCTATAAATTAAATCTAATTAATGAAGATTATAATATTAATTAAATTCAATTTCAACTATACTGAATAGTCCTTTATTTCTCGGTTTTGCAAGATGAGTGTTTCATTTTTAAAAAATATCTGTTCATTAACTGATTTAGTTTATAAACAATAAAATAATGCTAAAAGAACAAAAAAAGCAATATCTTTTTACCAGTTTAACAAAAAAAAAATTACTGAAATCAATTATTTTTTTTATTTTAAATCAATATTTATTATTTCTTTAAAGAACATTTATGACATCAATATTTTTTTTAAGTTTTAAATCGATACTTATTATTTCAATATTAACTAGACTTTATTTCCAATACTATTAAATTGTACAGATTTACATGCATTTTTAAATATAAAATTGACTGTTTGTCAAACGGTCATATTGATTGATGTCTTTAATAATTTTGCTGATGCATGCTGTCTCTGAAATCAGGTTAAAAATGTTACAATGAAAAGTTCCTCTGAAATTCTTATTTTAAATTATGAAAAAATGAATGAAAAATATAGTTTGTTACAAACTATTTTTGAATTTGTAGTAGAAATTAGTTAAATGTATGAATTATATACAAATTAAAGAATTTTTTACAGTGTGTTTTTGAAAATTTCATGATAAGATTAAATTAGAAACATTTTAGCAAATTTAGAAACTAAATGTTCACTGCTTTGTTTTCAAAGATTATGAAAGCAAGCAACTTTTTTATTCTTTTTTCTATATTAATTTAAATCTTAAAGTTTTTTCTAAAATTTATTACAATTCCGATTTTGATATTGACAGAGAGTTATTTGTGATGTTTCCAACATACATAACCACGCTTTATTGTGTTGTATTGCTGTATTCTTTATCATATAGCTCTAACTTTGTGCCAAAAAATATTTAAAAAAGCATGCACAAGGTTTTATAACTAAAAACATTATTTTTTGAAAAAGTATATATTCTTTTTTTCTTCATCAATTCAACATATTATATTGTATAAAACTTTTCCGTAAATCATGACGACTTGAAATTGAATGTGTGTCACTAGTTTTATAGCAAAAGAAGCCATGAAAAATAAACAAGCTTCCCATAACCCCATTCAGAGTCCAGATTCTTAATTTTAATCATTCAGTCAGTGTCTGAAATTTAATTCTATCGATTATGAATCATTCTTCAAAGATTAAATCTGAATTCAAAAAATTATTTAGTTTCAAAATAATGCGAAATGATTCTGAATCTGCTCACAGTATAAAGAAAATTTTGACTTTTTTCTTTTATAATATAAATAATTCAAATAAATAATAATTGCATACATAAAAATAATAATTACATACATTACATACATTTTAAACATAAAAAGTTACATAATTTTTCCTTTAAAAATTTACATATATTAATAATGAAATTCTTCAAAAATGAAGTGAAAATGGCAATTTTAAATTTATAATGCATCTGTAATTATGTTAAGAATAGAGAAATAATCAACCAAACATTTAACTTTGTTTTAGTGAATAAATGTTTCTGATAAGCAGAAGAGAAAAAAATGAACATGCATAATAAACTAATAAAATGTACCTTCTTTACTGTGTTCAGTTAAAAAGACATTTTTCATATATATATATATATATATATATGTGAAGAGCATTTGTATCAATTCATTTTCAACATAAGCTAACACTCTATTCCAATTCCTGAATAAAAAATTGCAATAACTTCAGCTAACATTGCTAAAGAATTTCAGATCGTTGCTCTCATATTAGAATAGAGCGTGAAAACGAGCATTTAATCCAGACAAAGGAGATGCTTGGTGTGTAATTTTCCTCAAAGCGGAAGCAGTTTATCCGCTTCTGTGCCCGAACTGTAAACCAAATTAATCTTCTGGCGACTATAATATCTTCAAAACGGATAATGATATATGAGAGTTTTCTGCTGCTGTAATCTGAAATGCTTGTAGAAAATAGCCGCAGCTTTTGCCCCATATAATACAGAATGAATATTCAATGTGTGGACTTTATAACAATTAATATACGTCTACTTTGGATCTGAATACAATTTACGAAAGATATTCAAGAATTTGAAAGAAAAACCAAAACGCTGTGTGGTATTTATAACGATTAAAATTCTTTTACTTTAGAGCAGAATGCATTAAAAAAACTCAAGAACTTGAATGAAAACATAATATTTGGTTTTTATAATTATTAATATATGTTTACTTTAGAGTTGAATGCAATTAAAAAATAATAAATTTAGGAACTTAAAAGGAAAAAAAAAACAATGTGTGTCCTCTATCGCAATTAATATATCTCTGCTTTAGAGCTGAATACAATTTATAAAATAAATTTATGTACGAAATAAGGTCTTTTAGTTCTAGATGAAACTAATGTTTTCTCTTTCTTCTGAGATCCTTTATAGAAATTATCTGATAGTAAGGATTCTTTTTAATTTCCAAATACCTTTTTCAAAATCTCACATTTTGTGTGCTTGTAAAATACGTTTTGGGCAAGAAATATTATTTCATAATGAGTAACGAGTTTTGAAATCATCTGGTAAGTGAATGAGTGTTTTATAGGATTTTAAATCATATTAAAAGTTACACATTCTATGAATCACGGTAAATAATGGGAATGATATTTATTTTGCAGAATAGTATTCAATTGAAATGAAAGATTACATTACGTATCAAGCATTTTTTAATTACTTACACACTTTTTTAAAGAAAATTTCTTACTTTTTTTGTACATATTGGTTTATTCAGTACAATAATTCAAAAAGAAAACATTAAGTAATCAAAAGTTTCATTTTAGATAATTAATTCCTGTTTTCTCTTCGTGTTGCGGCGATTAAACACAAATTTTAAATTTTAAAATGAAACTTGTTTTTATTTTATATTTTTGTTTGTAATCTGTAAAATATAGTGTATATTATGTATTTCTCGTCTTATATAATAATAAGGATGCTAAATTTATTGAATATTCCTATTTTTCTTTTTTTATATATTGCAATGATTGCGTTTTTAGATAAATAAAAATTTTCAGTACATATTTTAATAGTTCAAAGTCCATTGATTTGCTTTAAAGGAAACCTCAGTGGTTGCAAATGTAAATTATGAATATGGGCATACCCCCACTCATTTCCTATTATACACCAACCTCCCCCCCACATACACACAGAGGCATATATATTGATCCAACTTTAACTTTTTGAATTAAAACTGAAACTGTGGGAGGAAAAATCTGTGCCTTGTCACAGGATCTTTGCTGCAAGAATTTTTTTATTAATATTTTCCTATTCATCCGAAAAATCGTCAATCTTTTTTCAGGACAACATACATACATGCATATTATATATACCAGGTTTATCAAGAAATTTTTATATCCATAAGATTTACATAAGAGATTTTTCAGATAAAACTATAACTATTTTCATAAATAATATTTTTTCCCGATAGAGTACTAAGTACAAGAATTAATTCAAGCTGAAAATATTTTTTAGTTTGAGTTTAAAAATTTGTTAACTATGGTAAACATATAAAATATGGAGAAAAAAAATATTTTACTATTTGTTTTTGTTAGGAATTTCAGCTTTTCAATCAGCATTTTGCATTTTATTTGTCTCTCCCTCAGTCTCACTTTTGAACACATTTCCCCTCACAAACAGTAGAGACTATAAACTAACCATATTTTCACCTGACATTAATATTTGAATTAATGGCATCACTACAATTATATTTTGTTATACCTCATTGTGCAAATGTGATAAAAACAATTGCAAGACTACTTAAAGTCATTTGAAATAATTACATTCCATTAAAATTTCAAAAATGTTATTAGTATAAATTGAAAGCAACTAATGAATTATTACTGGTAAACGGTGGATATTTCAAATTTCTTTGATTCATATTTCATCATAGGCTTTTTAAATTTTATTTCAAATAAAAGTCAAATAGGAATATTTTTAAAGTATTTTTAATCCATTTATTTATTTAAAGTCAGTCGGTGTTGAATTTTTAAATGATATAATTTAAAATCATATGAAAAATAATGCGTTTATAAAATACATTAACATGAAATTCAAAATTATATATATATGATGAGCAAAAGATTATAAAGATTACCAAAATTATTTAAAAAATCATAAAAATAACTCCGACAACCAGATTCCATTTTTAAAGTGAGATTTAAAAAATTCATATTTATATCTTATAAATTAAAAATATCATAGCCATACCAATTAAATGATTTTTATTCAACAGAGTGTAAGTAAGTATTTTCCAAAATAACTATAATGCGTTTATAAAATACAAAATATTCTCCATGTTACATTTTGATTCTCTAAAATATAAAAAAAAAAATATTCTCCATGTGATTACCCTCAAACTTACAAAATTTCAAGTTCGTAGACAGTGTGTGCAACAGCAGATCGTAACTAATTAGTTCTGATGCTTAGAATTTGAAGCATTAAAGACGACTTTTAGTCAATTCAACGTTGCAAAACATGCATAATACACCAGACTTTTTAAGTGGCCTCGAAACTAGAAATCACATGGATATAAAACCTGACAACATCTGCAAAGTTTACATACCTCGACATTTTTTTCACAGCATTCCATTTAGAAATTCTTTTTTCTTTAACTTGCAGCTTTTTCCGTTTTATATTTTAATGCCAATAATTATGGTTCTGGTTGCTAAAATTTTTTTGTTTCGGACATTCATTATGTTAAATTTAATGTTTGTTTTTCTGGAAAAGGCATCCTCTAGTGTACATTTTTGTACTAAACATTATATAGAAAAATCATTTTCTATATAGTCTATGAACCAACTTTCTTAGCTACCTATTCACCCGTTTGCATTGTAGGATTTTGTTTATAGGTGAAGTTTAATTATATCCACCCTATACGATATCTGTTGGAAATAATTCGAATCATTTTATAGAATGAGTCACTAGATTGTATAACTTCATTACCTGTTGTCTATTATTTGTTTCAGTAAATTTTCTTTGAGGTGAAATTTTAATATATAAATTATTATCTCATACATTAGCCTTTCTTCTTGTTTTATAAAAACTAGAAAATAAAATAAAATTTAAGATAGAATATAAAATTTATCCTACAACACCAATTTTTTGTTATATTCTTTTTCTTATTATGGTATGCAAAAAAGAAGAAAAAAAAATGTTTTTTTTATTCAGTGTGATTGGAGAAGGAATTGAAATTAACAATTCATTAAAAAAAAACCGAAATGTTATTTTTCTAGATTCTAATTTAATTGAAAATATGTTCTGAAATGAAAAAAATAAATCAAAGCAGAATTTTAATAAGTACTTTTTAAATTAGTAATTTAGTATATTTTAAATTTTAGTACATATGGAAAAAAATAAGTATGAGAACAATATAAATATATAATGATGAAATGATCAAATTACTGATGGGTCTCATTATTTTGGATATTTTAAATCAATAAAAATTTGAAATTTAGTTTATTAGTTTTTCAACCTAAAATTTCTAATTAGGACTAAGATACAAAAATCAAAATCTTTTCATTCCACTAATGATATAATTAACGTAAAATATTTTATTCAATTACAAAATATTTAATTAGAATTGTATTTGAACAAATCATTTTACAAACACAACTTTCTAAATTGCATAATTAAAAAAATAAATTGTAATTATACCCTTTTTTGAAGAACTGCCTATAATAATTATTATTTTTGTCAAGAATTAGCTGAAATTAGGAAATTATTTAATTAAAAGTGAATCAATGAAACTAAATTGAAGTTTCTAATTTTTCAAAGACATGCATTGTATTTCGTAAAATATTTTCATTCAGATAATTATGGTATGCTTCGTTATAATAATAATAATTGAAAGCGATCCAATTTGAAACAAAAAAGTGGAGAATTTTATTCAAACCATCCAAATCTATTACTGGAAAAGTAATCTATTTCTTCATATCAAAACTTCAAAATTGGCATAAATGTATGCAATGATATATAAAATAGCTACATATGCAGAAATACGAATATGATTTTAAAAATTTATACCATTGTATTAGTATTATATTTCATTTTTTAACATATTCCAGAATGTATTAAGATTTGCTTACTTTTATTAACATAGGAAAAGTAATTTTTGCTCATTAGCTCAGAATAATTATCAGAGCTCAAATATTTATTCTCGGAGAAAAACTCGTATTCAAGAAATAGCTAAAATTTCGACATTTAATTTTCAAGAAACTGGCTGATAAATGGTTGACGAAAATTTCAATTTATTTTTTTCAGATACCTTGTATCTGTTTGGAATTCACTGTAATGAAAGCATTATATTAATTTTTGAATAGTTCTAATTTTAATTTTATTTTTAAGATCTGTAAATGGCTGTCTAATATGCTGCAATGATTTAAATGCATTTACTAAAAAAATTTGTAATTTTTAAGGCTCTATGTGGAAATTAAATTAATAAAATTACTTCTTGAGAAGATGTATAACGTATGGAATTTAAATTTTATTTTAACATAAGTATTAAAGAAAATTTAAGATTTATCTATTGAATTTGGCAATTATTTAAGTAGTTTTGTGTTTACTTATATAATTCAATATTTTTAATGGAAACATAAAATATTGTTTTTAAGACAGAAAAATATAGTTTTAAAAGTTAAGTTTTAATTTTTTAAGATAAAAAATCGTTTTCAGATAGAAATAATGAAATAACTGCATCAACGTTTCCAAAACTTATTCTATTAAGAAAGCTGAATTTTAATTTTTTTTTTACGGTTACTAAACTGGAATCTTTATTAGGCATATTTTGCCACAATTATCTATCCGGAATACCTTAACTGAAAACTCAAGATAACGGCGGTTGAAGTTCTTTTTTACTTTTGAATTAATAACTTAAAAACTAATCGCAGAAATTAAAAGGAAAAATTTTTATTATTTCGCAAATATGCATTTGATATTTACGCAACATTATTTCATATAAATATAACAGCATTTTAGTGAAATTACTAAATGAAGTGCATAAATACCTAAGTTGCATTTAGTGTTAAAAATACGAAGGTATTGCTAGTATATTACAAACTGATAATAGTAATTAAGAGAAAAAGATCCAGAAAATCAGCAGAAGATAAGATGAAGTCATTTAATTGTATTTCTACACCTATTTCATTTATTCCCTCCATTTACTCTATTCATTGTCTGAATCTTTTTCGCTTCATTTAAACAATATGTTTTTCTGAAACTCTTTTAGAAGATTCCACGTAATGATTTATATCATTGATCCCTTTTTTTTCCTTTTTTTTTCCTTTCGTCATTTTTTTTGTTATTTTCAATGTAGAAGAAAAATAAAATAAAACAAGAAATTGAAAATAAATTTTTGAAATTGACCACATAAAGTGTCCAAAAACAAAAAAAAGAAGCGATTGGAGGTTAGAAAGCAAAACTATGCATAATAGTTTCTTTCCGAGGAATCGTTTCCGCATACCTTTCTTTTCTCCTTGTGTAAAGCTAAATCGAAAGAACGTTGTAATAAATCTTATAGGTATCCTCTTGAAAATAAAAAAGAAATATGTAAGAATAAAGAAATATGTAAAATAGTAGAAGTTATACTTTGTTACACAGCAAAACTATGAATCAATAAACCTTTTTGTGGAAATAAAACATAACTATAAGAACTCATTTTAAACCATATTTTTGCCCTATATGCATTTGAATATTTATTTTGGATGAAGTTGTACTTAATAAAATAAATTAGTTTGAATAATAAAATATCAAAACATTGTCATTTCCAATTGTATTATAACAAGTAATATTAAATACTTTAAATTCCTACTTAAGTCAACAATGGAAAATTGTATTTTATTTACTTTTTTATTAGATAATTATCAAAAAGAATGATTAAATATCCAACAATTATTAATTTTCATAAGAATTGAGCTCGCATGATTCACATTAACATGAAAAATAATGAAATTCTTGCATTTTACAGATTGAGCAACAGCCTGTCACTTTCAATTTTCATTTCTAACTGCTGAAATTCTATTTAAAGTATTAAAAATTAATAACATTTAATTATTGCATTAATAATTGAAAAACTGTATTAACAGCATAAACCTCTACAAGTTTACCAAATGTATTTGGAGTGAGTAGAAGAATAAAAAGTATTTTATTAACGATTGAAAATTCGAACAAGACATATTAATAATTATATGTTGGAAGAATGTGAACTAATGGTAGGAAATGAAAAAAAAAAGGGGTAACAAAAACGTAGACAAATTTTATAAGTGCATAAAGCAACTAATTTCATCAATGTTCCATATTCAACGGCTTCAAATTAACAACCCAAATCAGATTAGATTCTGAAAAAAAAAGCTTTTTTAAAAAAAATTATACTAGAAAAAATATACTTGAAAAATGGCAGTGCGTTAGATATGTGCATAAAATCTTACTGAAAATTTTGAACTTATCAACTTAGCGCACCCATCGTAAGATAAACCAGCAGTTAATTTGAAATAAGAATTGTTTGAGATGTTCAGAAACAACTGTTCAGAAGGTTAAAGTTCTTGAGTGTCTTGCTGGCTATTTAGCCTAGCAACAGCCAGTCTGCCCCGTGTTTGAGCCCTGTTCTAATAACTATCTCTATGTTCTAATAACTAACTATGTTATAATAACTAACTATGTTCTAATAACTAACTCTGTGTTCTAATAATTAACCTGTAAAAAGGAATTTTTCAAGCGAATGTGTAGGTTATCTTCATATGAGACAGAATTCAGACTTCTGCCATCTGGTGCTCAGGGGAATTTTCCTTCAGCAGTCACTGCACAATCAGTGGAAATTGCTGACAACCCTTTAATATTAGTAAAAACGACAACTTTTATTGTCTGATACAAAAGAATAAAGTCATTGAAATTGTATTCCCAACAAGTAATGCCATCGTTTAATTGCTTAACTTTAACCTTGAATAATTGATGACTAACACTTAAATATACATAATAAACGCAATTTTAATATTTCTGTAAAAGTTTCTACTAATCAGTCTTTGGTATTATTTCTTTATATTCTTTGGCATTTATATTTTTTAGTATTTATTTATGGAAACGTTAATCATTTAAATTTGTAAAAGCAATTTTAAATATCTGATTTAAAAATGTGCTTACGATATTATTTACCAGAGTTCATAATTTTTGAAAAGAACATTGACATAAGTGCTTGAAGTATAACATTCCTTAAAATTACCCTTTGAGTTAACGTGAGTGAGTTAAAAACTTTCCTGATGGCACTAAACTATATACTTCAGTAAGTGTAATAAATATATCCAGTATGAATGAAAAATACCGCATTAAATTACAAAGAGAAAGCAATTTCAGTTTATTATAAAACATTTTAAGCTAAAAAAAATGTCTTTTTTAAAGTCTTGGCGTATTTCAATTCAAAGAGTTTTTATTCTCATTTAATAGAGACTGCATTGCTAGTGGAATGTCGGAAAAAATCCATGTGTAGCGGATTTAAATAATTTAAACTCCAGAAGCCTAAAAACTTCCAATACATCTCCGAAATATAGAAAATCGATGAATAAGAGACAGCCATTAAATATACGTTTTTATATTAAAAGAATAAAGAGACATCAGAAAACATATTAGTCTAAAGATAATATTTTTTTTTCAAATTCTGAATTGAAATGGAATAAAACATTGTAGATTGTTTTTTATAAGCTTTAATATACGAAAAGAAAACATTTCTTGCAATATATCTATCAATCATTTCTATGGTAAATTAGATTTTATATCGAGCTTTCTTGCATTTTCAGACAAAGATGAGATCACTACTTTTCGTCTCTTTAATTTTAGTTCTGTTTCTATATTTTCATTTAAATGATCGACGAATAAGAGACAGCCGTTAATAAATAATAAATATTTCTCATAGGTTCATAACCATTACAAAAATCAAACTCCATTGCGTTGATTATCTGTTCTTTAGAAAATATAAGAGTAATATTTGTAAAGTTGTGTGGATTGTTTAACATATATTGGACAAAATTTCCTGTAATTCTATAAATC
>JAPMOQ010048382.1:4628838-4651818 GCA_026543055.1 Argiope trifasciata
TATATATATATATATATATATATATATATATATATATATATATATATATATATATATATATATATATATATAAACACACACACACAGAGAGAGAGAGAGACCTGGAGTCCCGTGATATATTTCAAGCCTGTTTAAACTAGTAAATGCCTATATTAACACAAATAATATAAAATAATAATTTTCTCACATGATAACTTGAAGTTTGCGATAGTAGATTTACTTTTTCTCTTTTATTTTTCTTCAATTTGATCACGCTGACAAGATAATTAGATCAATTGAACTCAATCTTCAGTGAATCAGAACTGCAATGTAGAGCACTATGAAGAATACTCTGTGTACCCAAGCAGCAAAATTGGTCGCTAGTTGATTGACCAACAGTCGGAATCCTCGGTTAAAACTGTCTCATTATCCTCGATAATCACCTTTGCCTGGAGGCGATAGCGGATTCTGACCATATTTATTTGTTTCTGCCGTATCTGAAGGTCGCCTTTTTAGAAGGTGAGCTCCCTTGCCCATTTTCAGAAAATCCCCGTTTGCATGAGCTCGTCTCACAGTCACCACGATGTATGTAAAGTTGCCTTCTCTAGATGGCGTTTAAGAATATATTTTAGGGAATTCCCCTGAATCACTTGTATTGTTTTGGAGTTTAACCAACAATAAGTACAGTCATTCCAAGCAATTTGGGTAAGTGCAAATTATTTATTAATCTTTATTTGTAATAGTATATTATTTAAAAGGAATGAACATGAAGAAAAGTATATGAACAATACTTTATACACATTATGGAAGATTATGAAATCTAATATTCTACAGAATACCTAGCCATTGCTTATAATGTCCAAAACCTAGCTATTAATGTATGAAACAATTTGTATTTCATACAATTTTCTAATCCTACTATTGAATGCCATCCTGGCAAAGTGTGTAATACACTTGATTCGATAAAAATGAAATTTGTCTCAAAACTTAAAATGAGATTGAAGGTAAAATAAGTTCTGAAATCCACCAGGAAATACAAGCCAAATAAAAAATTTACATTGTTTCCTTGGAAAATACTTGCGATTTCCTATTCCAGAGTTCAATAAGGAGCAACATGATTTGCACCATACATTGGCAGTTATAATGTATGTGACTTATTAAGAACTCTGATTTCTACCGACTTGGAATTTCGGAAGTAAATTTCAAACAGCTATACGTCAGATCTCGATTTGCTTAAGTGAATTGCTTAAAATTGAAGATAAAGGAGATCAGAAAATTCCTCTCCAGTCAGTTGAAATTCCTCAGCCTAGTGGAAGCACTCAAGGACTTGTCAAATGTATGTGCTAAAGAAAGTGTCAAAATAAGAAATGTTTTTGTATGAAAAATATAATGAAATTAATTTCAAAGTGTCATTCATACTTTCCTCATTGAACTTATTGAATTTACCATTTACAACACATTTAAGTTTTTAAAAAATCAGAAATTAAAATTGACCTACTTGTTGAAAAGGTCAATTTTAATTTCTGATTATTTTATATGAAAACTTATGCCTTAATAAGTAAACAATAAAATTTGTTGAGTACAATTTTCTTTTTCTTTTTATATTTCGAATAAATTCTTTTAACAGCATCCTCAATATTTTTAAAGAATGACAATTCAAGTGATTTTAATTCTAGTAATAGATAGGTTATTTTTCCTTTTCATTTACAATTTTTTTATGAAAGAAGTTTTAAAAAGTACTAAATAACATTCTAATATATTGGTACTGCAATAATATTTGTGTAATTCTTTTTACTTTGACTTTCTAAAAAAATAGCTTAGCAGAATGCATTTATTGCAATCTTTAAAAAAAATATCTTTAAAACTTTAGATTATGTAGACACTTTTCAATACTCTTATATGAAGAGTCTCTAATTATTTCCCATTTTTATAAAATAATATTAAGTTTTAATCCCATTAGTTTGTTATTTTTATTTTTCTGTATTATCCAAAACTTTATTATAAAATTTGCCTACACAGTTCAATATCAGAGCAAAAATATCAGGCTTATGGAAGTTGTATAAGACTTTTACTTGTTAATTACACACATCCAATTGTCAACAAATGCTTTATTTATAGTTTTAATTGAAGTGAAAGCTCAATCATTATTTTAATAGGTCCAACAAATCTAATCAAAAAGAAAAAATTAAAAAGAGCTGTATGATTATTTACATGTAGCAGAAAATTCAGTTATATATATATATATATATATATATATATATATATATATATATATATACTGAAGTGACAAAATTCATGAGATGACTGTTAATATCGTGTCGGTCCTCCTTTTGCCCAGCGAAGTGCAACAACTCAACGTGTCATGGAGTCCACAAGTCGTTGGAAGTCCTCTGCATGAACATTGAGCCATACTGCCTGTATAGACATCCATAATTGTGAAAGTGTGGATGGTGCAGGAGTTTGGGCACGAACGGACCTTACGATAATGTCCCATAAATTCTCGATGGGATTCATATCGGGCGATCTAGATGGCCAGATCATGCGCTGGAATTGTCCGGAATGTTCTTCAAACCAATCGTGAACAGTTCTGGCCCGGTGACGTGGCGCATTGTCATCCATAAAAATTCCATCGTTGTGTGGGTACGTAAAGTCCATGAATGGCTGCAAGTGATCTGCAAGTAGCTGAAGATAACCATTTCCAGTAAATGATCGGTTCAGTTGCACATTAAGACCGAGTCCATGCCATGTAAAAACAGCCCACATCATTATGCAGCCACCACCGGCTTGAACAGTGCCTTGTTGACAGTTTTGGTCCATGGCTTCGTGTTGTCTGCGCCACACTCGAACTCTACCATCAGCTCGTAACAACTGAAATCGTGACTGATCTGACCACGCCACGGTTTTCCACTGGTCTAGGGACCAGTCGATATGCTCACGATCGCAGGAGAGTCGCTGCAGGCGATGTCATGCTGTCAGTAAAGACACTCGAGTCGATCTTCTGCTGTCATAGCCCAAGGAAGACAAATTTCGCCGCACAGTCCTATCGGACACGTCCCTCGTTCGTCCCACATTGATTCCTGCAGTTTTTTGACGAAGTGTTGCGTGTCTATTAACATTGACCATTCTACATAGACGTCGGCGGTCTCGGTCGTTAAGTGCAGGTGGTCGCCCACTGCGCTTTCCATGATGGGATGTGATGCCTGAAATTTCATACTCTCGGCACACTCTTGATACAGTAGATATCGGAATGTTGAATTCACTAACGATACCCGCAATGGAATGACCCATGCGTCTAGCTCCAATTAACATTCCACGTTCCAAGTCTGTTTATTCTCGTCGTGCCGCCATAAATCACGAAAAACCTGTTCATATGAATAACTTGAACGCAAATGAAAGTTCTGGAAAATAAACTGCGCATTTATACTTTTTCGCTGCGATACTACTGCCATCTGTGTATTTGCATATTGCTATCCCATGACTTTTGTCACTTCAATGTGTATATATATATATATATATATATATATATATATATATATATATATATATAAATTAACAAAATAAGATAACCTAATCAAAATAATCAATAGAAAAATCATTAGAAAAAAATAGTCAGTAAAAATAGTCAATAAAAAAGGAATTATATATATTTGTATATATATTTGTTTCATTTGTTGATGTTTTGCTTTGTTTTTGTCTTTTGCTGTTGGAATTGGTATGTCTCTTTTGTTTTCATCTTCGGGGGATTTTCGGGCCACGAGGCGTGAATACTTTTGGCCATTGTCCATCGACGCCTCACAGAAAAAATTCCCTGTTTAAGAATCCTTGCTTGAAAGTGGCTCCTGACGAAGTTTTCAGGCCGGATTCCTTTTTTATTGACTATTTTTACTGACTATTTTCTTCTAATGATTTTTCTATTGATTATTTTGATTAGGTTATCTTATTTTGTTAATTAATTTATATTTATTTGCATTTTAGTTGTAGCTGCATTTGCGCTCTCTAAATACAATGATTGATTTAAAAACTTTTAATTCTTATAACTTGTTTAATCAGTAATGATTTTTAGTTCCTGTTCCGGTTTGGTTTCGTTGCCGTAGTTACTTCTGTTTCGTTTAAATAACTCTTTGAATATTGTATTGTAGATTTATTTCATTATTTGGTTCTTATTCATTTACATTTCATTATTTGGTTCTTATTCATTTACATTTCATTATTTGGTTCTTATTCATTTTCCTTTCATTTTGTGAACTTTTGCGTGTAATTCTGAATTGAGTTTTAATTTCGATTTCGACCTAGTTGGTTTCATTTTAATTTTGTTGATCAAGAAATGGATTTTGATTGTTTTAATAATTTTATGAGTATATATATATATATATATATATATATATATATATATATATATATATGTATGTATGTATGTATGTATGTATGTGTGTGTGTGTGTGTGTGGATTAGGAACAGGTTATTAATTCTTGTAAGTTTTAAGTCAAAGTTTCAGGATGTCGTTTTTTGTGTACATTATTGCAGAAATTTCAGTCAAAAATTTCAAGTAAATTGTTATTTTACTTTGTTTTTCTAAAATTTTTTATTAATTAATTTTTACAATTATTTTTAATTTATATTTAATAAAAATCTTCATAAATAAAATGTTTTGTATAAATGCTTTTCTTTTCTCCAAAATTTATATTAAATATATGGAATTTCATATAAATGGAAGGTCTGTTGCCTTTTTGTGCGTGCAGTTGTTTCTGAAATATTCAGAGTTTATCACAGATCAAATTTGTTTACATTTGCCATAAAAACATAGCTTACTAAACAGGGATCAATAAAATATTAAAAATTTGTTGCAAATTATTAATTGGTGCTTGTAAATTGTTGTCTATTGAATATTTGCTAACACTAACAGTAATAATGAGATAGAAAATTAATGCAATATGAAGTAATTCTGTAAATTAATAGTAAATAAAATTTCCTATAATGGGGATAATTGTTGCAATTTTGAGTAAGAAATTGTTGTTTAATATTCATAGTTGATCATTAATCAAATTTAAAATTAACTTATGGCCTCAAAACTAAACATAGATCAAGAAAACATTAATTTGAAGTAAGTTATTAATCGATGCTTGTAAAATACTGTCTATTGAATATTAGCTAACGCCAGCAGTAGTAATGAGGTATAAAATTAATGCAATATGAAATAACCCAGAAGATTAATCTTAAATAAAAGTTGCTATAATTGGAAGAAATGTTACAATTTTGGGTAAAGAATTATTGTGAAATATTTAGAGTTAATCATTAATCAAATTAATGACTAACTTGTGACCACAAAAATAAACATAAATCAAGTGTCACAAAACCAAACAGCTAAACATAAATCAAGAAAATATTAGAAAGTTGAAGTAAATTATTAATTTCTGCTGGTAAAATGATGTTTGTTGGAAATTAGATAACACTAATATTTATAAGGAAGTATGAAATTTCAACAGCATGAAGTAACTTTGTAAGTTAAAAGGAAATATAAGAAATTTCATGGAATTGAAAGAAGTGCTACATTTATGTGTATGTATTTTTTTGTAATATTCAGAATTTGTTAGAGATCAGATTTGATTTTTTTACCACAGAATCATATCATGCTAAATATGGATTAAGAAAATATTAGAAATATGAGGTAACTTGTTAATTCGCATTTGTAATCCGTTGCCTATTGAAGAAACAGGTACTAGGAATGATATAATTTAGTGTTTTACATAAATTTTTAACCAATGCATTTAAAAAAGGGGAAAGGGTAGGGTGTATTAAAAATAATAAATACATTAAGATAGGAATTTGTGTTTCATTCATCATTTTTTAGTAATTATTTGTTTATTGCTCACATTAAGCAATATAAAAGTGTGCATAGTAAAAAGAATATATTTTTCAATAAGAATGATATATTTTTCTGTTTTTAATTTTCATGAAATAACTTAAAGGCAGATGATATATGGAATATTAGAAATTTAAAAGAAAATATATTATATACAACAGTAAAATTATACTGATTAATTATGCATATGAAACTCTGATTAGATTAACATTTCTCCCTGAGCATTAAACTATGGAAATAAATAGGATATATAAATAAAGGAAACAAATCTTATAAATAGTTAGATGGGAAAGTGATTAAATAAAAAAAAATATATCAGATAATTTTAACATTTGTTAATTTTTAAAGAGCAGTAACAAGAAATGTCGCTTAAAAATATCACAGGGTAAGATTGTGGTAAAAGATATGCTATAATACTAGTTTAAAAAGTTGAACAGAAGTTAAAATCATGGAAAATGTCATTTTATCAAAAGCAGGTGCTTTATAAAATTTTAAATTTATCAAAAAAAGTCAGACAAAACTATTCACAGGTCAAAAAGAAAAGTAAATAACTTACAATGTACTTCTTATTTTCAATCGTTTGACAAAATTTTGAAAGTATGATAGTTTTAAATATTATTCCACTAATTTATTGTGTTTGAGAAAACTGAATAAACAATAAACTGATATTTAAATTTGATTCTGCAAGTTTTCAGAAATAAATCGCTTAATGAGTAGCATTTGGTCCCCTATTGCTAAAATACATGGGGAAAGGATTGTTATTGTGTCTCATAAGGATAAAACACATGGGGAAAAGTTTATTATAAGGTCGCTCATGTCACCCACACGTCGAAAAATAATAGATAAATTCATCGGAAACAAACCGGGCAATCATGGCGCAATAAAAGATCGTTGGCCAATCATTGGCCAACAATTTTTTGTTGCTTGGGTAAGTTCTACAACTTCTAGGATGCATCTTTGAAAGTTCTAAGTCACAACTATATATATTATTATTATCATTTTTTCATTTTCTCTTTAAGAAAAATTATATGTAAATAAACCTTCCCACTACCCAAATGAAGGAAAAAAGGAGATAATACTGAAAAACTTAACTATGCATAAGATTTCAGAAGCAAGGTAACTTATCTGTGAATTTTTCTTCTTGTCTTTGTAATGTAAAACCCAAAAAAATAGTCAAATAATCTCATCTATGTGCACTTGGGAAAAATATAGCAGAAAAAATTATGTAAAGAAATTAAACTATCTTGGCTTTCAGCGGCAGTATATAAATAAATAATTATTTATATATTGGAAAAAACTGTAAAAAAAGGAAGAAAATTTATGAAAGCATGAAAAAATGTTAATGTTTTTTTCATGTTTTCAATTTTTATATTGCAATGAATTTGTTCTATTTTTATAGAAAATACATTTAATAATTGAAAATGTATTTGTCATACAAAAAATAAAAATATTAAAATTGTTAGCTTGTGAGCAACGTTTCAAATGATTAACTGTATTGGTGTTTAGAAGCACCTTATTCTTTGAAAAAAAGTTTGAGGTGCTCGAATTCAAATAAAAGAAATTTACTAAATTATATATATATCTTTTTAATAACAAGTAAAAGTAATACACCATTAGTAAAAAACGATAAAATGATTAAAATATATAATAATTAAACTGAGTACATAATCCAAATGAATGTTAGCTAACTTCTTATTTAATTTTATCTAATTATTTTTTTTTATAATTTAAACTGAAAAAATATTCGTTTAAAATATTCATTTTAATGCAAGGTTGACTATTTCGTTTAAAATATATTGGATTAATTTAAGGTCATTGGTATTATTAAAAATAAGATTTTTTATAATTACCCACCGATATATTTTGAGGTAGCTCATTTGAATTAATTAAATTTAAGTAAAATAGTAAAAAATGATATATTAGAATGTATAATATAGCGCATTCCGACCAGAAATGGCGAAAAAGTTATCCTATCAAGAAACATTAATGCCAATGATTACTTTCTCTCTTTCCTTCTCTCCATACCACTCACTCTCTCTCTCTCTCTCTCTCTATATATATATATATCAAATGTGTGTAAAAATCCGAAAGTAAAACTTCACCTCTTAAAAGAATCAATTTCAGTTTCAAAATTTACGTTTCAATCATTACACATAAAAATGTTCTCTTTAATATTTTTAATGATTTTAATTAAAGGTGATATATATTTTTGACTAATTTTTGAAGTAAAGCATATGCTATCGACAGATTGAACAGAAATTATTTGACACGCATGCAGTTGGCAGAATGTAGAGGATTAAAACTGAAAATTTTAAAGTAATATCTCGAACTTTTATAATTGAATCCTGTTTCGCATCATAATAAGAGTAGTATTTTGTTTTCCTTATTTTAGATAAACAAATTAACTGTTTAAATATATTTTTCTTCTATTAAAAAGAGGTTCATTTTAGATTAAATAGATTTTTGTCAATTTCGCTTTTCTTAAAAGTTTCTATATGCATAATTCTTCTTGAAGTTAAATAATGAAATAACTCGACTGTAATAAATCGAATAAATGAGCATTTTTTGACCTCTTCAACTATAACCTTCTAATAACTATATTCCTTTTAAAGTTGAAATAATTTTTATATTTTTAGATGGAATTTATCATAAGATAGTTTGAAAGGTGATATACAGTGGGTAAAAAAAGTTTCCGTTCGGTCACTAGATTTAAGAATAAATGAGCATAATTTGTAAAGTATTGCATTTTTTCTTTAAATACTGTCTATATGTGTTTAGTATAAGTCTATAAAAAGAGATTTTTGTAAATTTTCATTTTTAAAAAACGAGAAAAGCATATTATTTGCAATATCTAAGGTTAATTGAAAATTGCAGTGCAAAAAAAGTTTCCGTACGCTTTATGCAAATTCTTACTGAAGTATTTAAAACAGGCCCGCAGTAAATCTTTGACGTCAGAAAGTTAATTACTTATAAGAAAACAACATTTTGACAGTTGTTGAGTTTAAATTTGTTTTTGATCGTCTCAAAATAGAAGTTCCCAGATCTATTCGGGAATTAGTGATTAAGTTGCGAAAAGATGGATTATCCATGAAACGGATTAGTGAAAGAATTAAAAAATCGAAGTCTACTGTGTAATATATCATTGAAAGATATCGTAAACTTCATTCACTTGAGGATAGCGATCGATCTGAGAGGCCGTCAAAATTAAATCGCGTGCATAAAAGAAACATCTTACGCCAAGTTCAAGAAAATCCACGAATTAGTGCACCGAAGTTGGCAGCTGATTTAATAATTGGTTACAACATTAAAGTCTCAACTCAAACCGTAAGAAATGCCATTAAAAAAAGTGGTTATCATGGACTTGCGGCCCGGAAGAAACCCTATATAAGTTTGTACAACAGGAAAAAGCGCCTCGAGTTTGCGAAGAAGCATGTAAGCAAGCCATTATCTTTTTGGGAATCCATTCTTTTTAGCGATGAATCAAAATTTAACATTCATGGGCCAGATGGCCGAGTTATGGTGTGGAGAAAACCAAACGAACAAATGCTAACTAAGAATTTATGCGGAACTGTGAAGCACGGTGGTGGTGGTGTTATAGTGTGGGGGTGTATGAGTGCTTCTGGAGTAGGAAATTTGCAGTTCATCGAGAGAAATATGGATCGATATGGATTTCTGGATATTCTTAAACAAAATGTGTTATCCAGTGCAGAGAAACTATCTCTTGGAATTGGATTTTCTTTTCAGCAGGATAACGATCCTAAACACACCTCTAAGATTTGCCAAGAGTGGTGCCTTTACTATGTTAAACAACAATTTCATAGCCCTCCCCAGTCACCCGATTTAAACCCCATTGAACATTTATGGGAAGAAATTGGATGCCAACTTAAAAAATATGACATAAAAGACAAAGTTAAGTTCAAAAGTGCCATTAGTAGTATTTGATGTAATATTTCTCCGGAAACAACAAAAAAACTTGTAGGGGTAATGCCTCAACGTCTAAAAGAGGTGATAAAGGCCAAAGGAGGGCCCACTGATCATTAAATGTATATTTGCTAAATGTATTTTGCCTTTTTGTAAAAAAATTTCGTGTGCTAGGGCACCGTACGGAGACTTTTTTGTTCCATGTTTACGACATTTGTTGAGTTTTTAAGATTTATTATTTAATTGCGTCAGTATTATCATATTTTTAATGTGAATAAATATTAAATAATATTAGTTTTAACTCATTTTTAAGTTTTCCTTTTTATCATTATGAATTTTGTGTGACAAATTAAGCTTTGATTGGCATTCGTATCTGCGTACGGAGACTTTTTTTACCCACTGTATATTATCAGTTTGCAGCTGAGTTTTCACCTTGCAAATAAATTTAAAATATATCATTACAAATTTAAACATATATCAATGTAAGAATTTACTAAGTGTGAGTACTTCTTTAAGAAAACATTTCTGGAAAAAAAAACATTGAGAGATAGAATTCATGTTTTAGAGAAAATTAATTTTACTATAATTATATTAAGTTCTGTATTTTTAATACATTAATAATGTAATAGTTCCGCAGAAAAAAAATATTAGAGTAAAACTTTTCAATAGTTTTACTCTAATAGATTTTCATAGTTTCTCTGAATTTCAAATATTTCAAAGGAAAGTACTTCACATTTTTAGTTATTCCTAATAATATAATTGAATTTCTACTTTGTGCAATCAGAAAGTGTAGAAAAAATTTACGAAAATCCTACTTTATGGGTGCTTATTTTGTAAAATCTTAATGAAATAAAATATAAAAGTATTTATCGCAAAAATGTGCATCAACATTTCTCAAGCATGAGATTAGTTCTTAAAATGCATTATTTGAATCACATAATGATCTACACTTAGTTAAGTTTGTTAAACTAATTTAAGTTTGTAGCCATTAGATAGAATGGCTATTTATTAAAATGTTTAAAAACAAGAAAAGAAAGCAGTATGAGAAACCTGTATTTGTAATAGCAAGCAAAAGGTTGATCAGGGCTTTTCAATACTTTAAAAAAAACGAAGTAATGTGCTAAATCTAAATAATATTTAAATATGTATTCGTTGTGCCATGCAGTAAAAACTCGTTATAATGAATTCTTCTAACGACTTGAACTGTAGAGTGCAATAATTTTCCGAAATAAAAATAAATGTTCTGAAAATAAATGTGAAAATATTCAATATAATTAGTTTTAAATTAATTCCACAAATTAAATTAAATTAAAATAGCTTCGTTTAAATTATGTTATAATATATAATAAATTCTACTGTAATGCCATGTGAAAATATTCTTATGCAATTTCGCCATTAGCATTCACTTTAGAACAGCTGATCTTAACTTATTATTTTCAATCAAACTTCTCAGGATTTCACGCATATTATATTTATTTTAGACTAAAATTAGATTTTTGGTAGAAACGTTTCATTATTCGATAATCTGGGTAAAAAAATGAAATTCATAATTTTAGAGGTATTTCAAAATTTCTTACTTTTAGATGTCCATCTTTCTTTTCGCACGCGAATGTAAAATAGGACTCGAAAATTTTTTATGTGTGGTTAATTTAAGAAATAAATGCTGCAAAGTGTTCCGCTAATGTGCACAAGTAATTAAATTTTATCAAAAATTCAGCAAAAATGTCTTTGTTTTCCAAGTCTCTATCAGTGGCAGCCTTCCGCGTCCATTAAATCGTAATAGGGATTTCCATTAATTTACGACTATTGAAGGAATGTTAGTTATTGGGATTAAAAAGGTAAGTCCAAGTTCCACATTACAGTGTGCTAAATAGCTCATAGTTATTTATAAAGAGTTTTCAATATACACTCTCAGAAAAGCATTAAACATTGGGATTGAATTGAAGGTTCAAAATTTAATCATTCTTAGTTGTTCATAGTTGAATAGAAACTGGTGTGTCCAAAAATTTTTATTTTACCATCCATTGGCTCCATTTTTATGTGAGCATCTGAAGTTAAATGTATTCAGACAATCATATATTAACTTCTCTATCATAATGAAGCATTTATTTGTTATACATGTATTTTAATTCATTAAAGTTCCGTAGCATCGAATCTTAAATGTATTATAAATGTGGATTCATCTTTATTCAAGTTTATTTTTTGTAATCAAAATGCTCATTGTTCAATTTTGCCATTTTTTGACATACACATCTTTATTCAAGTTTATTTTTTATAATCAAAATGTTCATTGTTATTTCCTAAATAAAAATGTCGATGCTTTTAACAACTGATTTAATACTACTTGGATCTCGAATTTTGCAAGTTATTTATTTTCCCAATAAAAATATATCGACCCTCAGTCCTGATGCCTTGATTAATAATTGGTCTTAGCTTCCTAAGTGCAAGCAGAATTTACAAATTTCTTTTATCAAGCAACTGATTTATAGCAATAAAAATTATTGATATTTGAAGTCAATTTTAATTTACCTACATCCCCTCTGTATTTTCTTGCCTTAGAAATAAAAAATAATTCATTGGGATTAGAGTTATTTCTGACATTTTTTCAATATAAAGTCCAAGGGAATAATTTTTGCATATTCCGTAAGTTATGTATATGAAGGAGAATGATGGTAAAAAAATCAGTTGAGAGGAAACTGGATGAAAAGAAATATACGAGCCCAAAAAGTCTTAGGTAAACAAGTTAACTTTTTTCAAATCCCACTCAGAATATTTTAGGCTATTTCATTATACAGTGTCTATTTTTTTTCTTTAATAGATAAAAGAAGGGTAGTAAGAAGAAAATTGTAAATGAATTTTCAAAGTTGACCTTCTAAAATGCCAGCGGTAAAGAGAAAACAAAATAAAGGGCAAAGCGTACATGCATAGTATTCTATGTGTGGAAACTCTCTCAACTGGAATTTCATCCTTATGTGATACAAAACCGACAAGAGAAAAAAAATCAAATCTTTAATGACATAGTAATGTATTGGAGTGGATTACAAATGTAATTTCTGTAAAACGGATGATCGTAAAATTTTACATAAAAGACAAGTTTGCATATAATACTGTTAACCAGAATTTCATAATATTACAAAATGTTGTGCTGTTAAGTGGATTTAAATATGACTTTAAAGCGGGTTTTATGTATTGTAGTATTTTCCTTCTATTTTAAAAATACTATATTAAAAATATAAAATAAAACTCAATACTATCTCTCCTCTCCTCCACACATACACTTTATATATATATATATATATATATATATATATATATATATATATATATATATATATATATATATATATATATTGTATAATAAGGAAAAGTCGAAAGAGATTTCATTACATATGGGTGACTTTCAAAGTTATAAATAATTTGTTTAGTTTGACGTTTTTAAGAGATGAAAGTTCTCAGATAGTAGCTATTAATACGCAATACATGTTTTAGAAAACTCCACATTGATACTGTTTAGTTGAGAGATTGTAAACCACATACCAATATGTCAAATCTGTAGCTCTTATACAAATGGCAACAGTGCAAAATAAATAAGAAGTCAAAATGCTGGAGAGTCTGGAATTTCATAAAATATGATGAAGAGATGGTTTCAGTCAACCCTGTAGATTACGTCTAGATAAATAGTAACATTGAAATAACTTGTGTCCTACAATGGATGTAAATTTTTCTAATACGGTATGTTGGAAAATATATTTATACAGGAAAATATATATTTGATGAAATGATTTAAGGTTAATATATAAAATTGCTATACACCTATAATATTAATAAATTATATATACACATAAGAATTTTTTTTGCTTAAGTATATACCTTAAAAGTTTCCACCATTTCAATTCACACAAAAAATTATCCACCGTAATTTGAAAAATATAATTATGACGAATATACATAGAGTAACTTTAAAAGTGCATTATGGACTAAAAAATAATGGATTATATCGGGTATTAATAATTTAAATCTTCCTTGCCTTTATTTTAAAATGTAAATCAAAATATAACTAATTCATAAATTTCTTGAAAAAAATTTGCAATAAGAGCTCAATTTTATTGTAGGTGAAAAAACCTGGAATGTAAGTCTAGAAAATGTTTAAACCTGATGAATTAAATACATGAACAAGAAAATAATAATCTAGTCTCGAAAACTAAATATTGGATTAAAAATATTTTAATATTGCTTTATAACAATTACATCTTGATTTAAATTGTACAAACTTAAATGTGCCATAAGAAAAATATGCGCTTAAACATTTTAATTTCAAAGTAATACTGATATGACAAAAGAAACCATCGTTTTATAAACTGCGTACAGAAATTTAGGATTAAATAAGTAAAGACATTACCTTAGGTAGGAGTTATTAGTCAATTAAAGAAATTTTAAAAATATCCTTGGGATAGAAAATCTATTAATTTAAGGAAATAAGAGCAGAATGTAACTTGAGAAAAAATGCATTTTGTTAGAGTTAAGATTTGAAAATCAATATAATTAAAACTCGGTTTACAGTTTCAAAAGTATATTCATTAATTTGATTGTGTGATTTAATGTGTAGATTTCGAATCGAAAGGAAATTAGGAATAACAAGCCTGAAAGAGGAATTTTCTATAAAAAATAATATCATCTACAAAGGAATAATTTGCAACTGCTTATGATTTAACATTGCGGTATAATGCTGATAAGAAATTGGATTATTTATTTCAAAAATAAGTCGAATCGATGCTTACGATTTTTTCCAAACTATATTGTACCCGATTTATGTTCTTTCTCTCTTGTGTCTTTGTTCATAGTTTCTTCGAACTGCCATTAAATCAAAACATATCGCATAATATCTATATATCCCGAATTTTAATGAAATAAATATCCTAAAATAAAAAAAAGGATATGAAAGAAAAACATTTAAAACTTCATTATTATTTTGAAAAACTGCAAAGCATTACAATTTAGAAACCTAGTGTCTTTGCATCTGACTGTTATTTTTTTTTGAACTTTGCATATTAAAATCATAAATTAAGCACAATATTTCAGAATACAGTCCGTTAGACAAAGATTTGAACAGTCAAATGGGGGAGGGGAAGCATAACTTTGAAAATGGCGCTCGGGATAAGATTTAATAGCAAACGAAAATTTTTAGATATTCATTCATTACAGTTTTAAAACGCAATAGACAGTTAACTTTAGAAAATATCACTTAAAATCTAAGCATAGCTTATATACTAATGTACCGACGTTCGCAGAAAGTCTAGAAAGTGCTCTGTATAATAATTTGGCTTGTCATTCACAGGAAATGTAACCTCCCCTTGTATGGTATAAAAATAAGCTGAAAATTATACTAGAAATCAAACAAAGATTTCATTATCTAGCATGCTGAAAATCTGTGGAAATACTATTTATAGATTCACTTTAGATTAGTTTGGGTTGTTGGTAAAGTGATTCCAACGTGCAAATATAGTTCGGAAATAGAACAAGGACTATTATATAAATTGTATTTTTCGGACTCGGGCCACTTTCCATAGGTAGGGCAAAACCTTAGTATCTCCGTATGATTGTTCTCAGGTATTTATCAAATTTAGTGTGGACAAAGCTCGTTTATAGGGCAGCTGTTTAGTGGAATCACTAGAGCATCGCAATTTCTCGTATCTTGATATAAAGGGAATTCATAAATATTATTGAAATCTTCTTGTTTATTCCAACTCTCATAATTAATCATATATATTGACTTTCTTATTAATTAATTTAATAACTAATTTTATGAAATAAACTATTTGTAAATTTCTGTAAACAAACAATACTGTTAACACACATACTAAAGTAATGTGACTTTATTCATGCTAAATACACTTCTAAGACAAAGAAGAAAATATTTATATTTTGTTATTATCTCAAATTATATAATAGTAATATATCTGACAAAAATTGAAGCAACTGAAAAAGTGGATAGTGTTAATACAACACGCAAAAGATTGCTTAAATTTATTATGAATGACACTTGATATTTCACTTGATTTTATTACTAAGAATTCCAACGAGGACGGATATTGTAAAGTGACAAAACTATCACACTCACCAAAAAAATTGATAAATCTCATCAGTTCTGAATGCGAATACTTGACAAAACTAAGAGGAACCACATAAATAAAATTTCAGAGAATGGAAGCAAGATTTTGGTATCAAAAATTCCAAGTCAAAGACATACAAAAATCGCCATTATATATCGGTTTTAACAGTTAACAGAGGGCCAAGAAATTTTTTTTATCTGACGATTTCAATCGTTAAACTATATATAATTTAATTATCACGCGATTTTTTCTATATTTATGCAATATTTACTATATATGCTATATTATACACGTGAGTATATTCTTTAAAAATTTGGGGAAATTTTTGGCGCTTTTTGATTTTCTTTAAAGCAGACAAGTGCCTAAATCTGATATCGAATTTCATGATGTAGAAGTTTGCTACGTTGCAGAATTTCCGTCATCTGATTAGGATTCAAAAGGCCAAATTTTGCCACTGCGCATCCAGTCCAAAGATATAAAAATATTTTTTAAAAACGTTAAAAAATATCACACTTATAAAAAAAGGGAATCTCATGAAGTATTATAATCTCTCCATTATAATTATATCTGAGTAAAACTACAAAGAAGTTAAATTCCCTCATCAGTCATAGTTCAAAAATTAACCTTCCAGTGGGCGCGCGTATGTGAGAGATACACTAGAGATGAATTTCGTTTTCTACCTTCAGATCTGGTGGCACTGGGAACGCCTGTATTTGGCTATTTGCCCCCTCCCTTTGAATTACTTTCAGTTGTCGTTGTAAGTCTGGGCCGATCAGATATTTGTATTTTAGAGATCCGCGCAACCGTTCATGTAAGTTTTTGTCACATCTGATTTTGTATGATTTCACAAATAAATTTATATTGTTTTAGACTGGCGGCAGCTGGTAAATGCCCTCAGGAAGGAAAATGTTGAAAAAAAGCACCCTCATCTCTAAAATAATGAGTTAAATTAAAGGTGCTAAAGAGAAAAGCCGAACTAGGTATTGAAGAAGTGGAAAATGCGACAGATGTTTGGAGCGCACTAAAGACATTTGCTCAAATTGCAACGCTGCAATGAAATAACAATGAAACTATTTTCTTCCTTTTCATATCTAACTTTTAATTACTTTTTCTTTTTATACATAAATTCTGTATTTTTGCACATTTCGGTATTTTGCAAATTGTTCCGTCAAAATATCGACAATTTAATTTAATTTTAAAAAAATCAATTCAGCTAAGCTGTGGTCATTTTATATTGTTATTCCAATCTTTATTTATATAGTTTCCGTTTCTTTTTAAGTAAAAAATATTTAAAGTAATTATAGTTATTAATTCTAAGTTATTTACAATATAATTTTAATGATTACGCTTTTGAAAATTTACAATTTACTATACCGTAAGTGGGAAATACGCGCGACCTTTTATGTTGGTATGACATCCACACCAGCTAGAAGGTTAAAGTGTACTTTCGATGTCAGAAATTCTAATTTAAATACATATGATTAATCACAATTTAAATATATATGATATCTAATATCTAGAGTTTTGTCACGGCGTAAATGTTTTGAGTTTTGTCATCTTATTAGGATTCAAATTTACAAAATTTTCCACTTAACATCCATTTACTTTCTTCAAAATATGTGTAGTCATATCTAAGCTGAGCAAAATTTTATTTTAGATACATCCCCTTTTACCTCTAGTTTTCAGAATAAAAAAAACGATCTCATGAGTTTGCACTTATTTTCTTCTCTTCATGCGGCATAAATAGGAAGTATATTAATATTTTACATGCTCATGAAGGCATGGACATTAGAGGGAGATCGAGACTGAAATAGAAAAAGAAAGAAAAGCAGTGATAAAAATGAAGAGAAAAATTATCATCCAAACAAGTTGACTTTTTCAATTTTCCCCAGAATATCTTGGCTGGTATTTTATGTTATTGCTTTCTTTTTTATATTTCTCTTTCTCACTGTTCCCTTTTTCTTTGCGTAAAGACAAAAAGGAAGAAAAGAATTGCGTATAAATTTTCGAATCTGGCCACGAGAAGAGGTACATTGGGACGAAGAGACAAAAGTTGCGTCCAGACGAGAGTACTGAAAAAAACTTAACTATGCATAATGTTATCGAAGCAGCGAAATTTCTCTGTGAGTTTTCCCTTCTTCCTCTTTGTGATGCAAAACCGAAAAATGTTAAAATAAATCTTATCGAGATGCTCTTCAGGAGTGGTTTAGCAGGAAAAACTACGTAAAAAGATATATAGCTATCTTGGTTTGCATTACGAAGGCTTTAATAACGAATTTTTTGGGTTGGAAAAAAGGAAGGTAAAGCTTATGGAAAATAATTTTTTTTGTCTAACTCTTTTTTTATTTTTTTGCTTTGCAATAAAGGGTTTTATAATTACAACAGCTGCTTAACATCATCACATCGCTTTAAAAATGGATTTTTGGGTAATATATTATCAAAATTTGCATGACAATGAGTCGTTCTTTATTTTTTTTTTCAGGGCTGGATTTTCCTTTTATAATCTGGTTTTTCTTCTGAAAATAAGCTCAATTATTTTTAAAGAGGATTCCAATTAATTTACATACTCATTAAAAAATGCTAGCATGTGAAAGCATAAATTTGAATTGGAAGATTCATAAAGCATAAAAAAAATTCAAGAAGGCTTTCATAAGTTCTCTGTGTTTTTTTAATATTTTCATTTCTGTTGCTAATTTCTGTTTAATCCTTTAAATGATAAATTTCCATTAAGGAAAGGGGTATATATTTTTGGTTTACATATCGATATTAGGAAAATTCTTATTAGGGAGACACTGTATAATCGGGAAACACTTATTTTCTGAATATTTGTTAAAAATAAAATATTTTTTAAAAAATATTCTAGTTTATAATATAACTACAAATATAAATATTCCACGGGAAATATTTCAATTTCATATAGGAGTAAATCTGCATATATTATATATAAATCTCCATTCGTTTATACGTGCATCAAATTTAAGCAATCCAATGAATTATATTTAATAGCAGCTGTGATCTATTGTTTGTATAAACATATTAAAATAACTGCTAACATAAATGAGAGTAATATTGACTCAGCTGAAATTATAAGACAAATCCAATTTATTTTGGACCGAAGAACTCCTAATAACTTCTCTTCTGCTATCTCTTTTAAGACTCATCAAGCTGGAAGGCAAAGTTTGTTTTCCTTTGTTGTTAGTTATAGTATATATATTCATTTTCAATTCTTAGATAAAAACAATGAATTATTACATTTTTAACCATAACAACCATAGATAGTGATTTCATTATTATCGCACTATTCAGTATTTATTCGGAAATAAATAATACTAAGAAACACACATTTCAGAAATAATGTGCAAATACAGGCTTGATAAAAAATTCATACTGTTGAAAAGCTTTGAAGTTCTTAAACAAATACGAAAGTTGGCAAGAACTAAAAATTTAGCTTTCTACCATATATATATATATAACATTGTTTCACTCTCTAAATGAGGACTTTCAAAGAGCTGGAAGTTGATTTTAGAATTTTTATTAATTTCATAATGTTTTATAATAACTTTTAAGTACAGGAAATGAAACAGCCCTGTACGTAAGCTAGATCTCTAGCTAGAGTCATTCTACGCAGATCGAAAAACAAGGATATTCTTATAGTACTGAAAATATGCAAATCGACTTTTAGTTCTGTTCACTGTCTAGATCTATTGGAAATAATTTACATATATCCTTACATTGCATTTTAGAAAATGACAGAAATATTCAATTACAGTAAGAATTATACCCAACCTTCTATGCCATAAAATCCACAGTTACAGAAAGTGTCGCAACATCCACGTTGGACACAGAATCATACAAGTCATAAAGGTAAGATTAAATAAGCTATTCAAAAATGGAGCCAGCTTTTCTCTAACAAAAAAATAATCTTTTAAATGATTTAAAATTTTTCATGAAATAAAGCAGATAATTATATGAAAAAACTTTGTCTTCTATGAAAATGCATAGTAAAAAGTAGAAAACTAAATTTCGCATCATGCAAAAGTGACAAAAGTATTTGTCTTATATTCATTTATGAGTACTCAAAGTTTCATGTATCCATTTTATATATATTCTTAATGTTTCCTGAGGTATTCTCATTCTAAAATTTAGATGGATTAATTCCCATTTTTTTATGTGTACACAAATATTTATTAACGAAATATTTGAACGAATATTTATTCAATATTGAAAATTTTATTTTATTTACTTTAATAAATTTATTCAATGATTATTTGTTAATAATAAATCATTCAATCATCGCCACTTCAAAGAAATTTGTTAATCTCACACAGTTGAGTTAGTTTACTTTGAATTGTCGACAGCTGCAAAAACGAATTTGTACAGAAGAGACATGAGAGCCGAACTTTCCAAATATATCAAATAAGAAAAAGAAGACTTAGGAAAAACATTTTTCCTTATACCTGAGAGCTTTAAAAACTCAAATTGTATTCCAGCAATAAAGGAATACTTAGATATTATGCCGAAAATTTATGCTGTATGCAATAATAACATTTTCCTTATTATAAAAATGTATTTTCGTGCTTTGAATTCAAATTTTTGATAGTGTGTTTGGTTACAAGATACAGGATTTTTATTCTTAGAAAGAACTATGTGTTCGGAGAGTTATATATTTTACACATAAGTTGATATTTCTCATCACATGTGCATGAGGGTAATTTTTCAAGTTATTAGCATTCTAGAGTACTAACAGTCAATTCGGAACTGGAAATTTTAAAGTCGATATTGTAGAGAAAATTTCAATGTAATAATTGGAAGCCATTGGAATCACCATTAGAAATTGTAATCATAGAAAAGAGTTTATTTTATAAATTAATGTTTAAAAGCATTAATAACGTTTCCAGTAAGCAAATTTAAGACGCAGCACGTAAATTTTAAATATTTTTCCAGTTCTCTATAAGGAAAAAAATCATCTAAAAATTACACAGTTATCTATAACTAGAGGGATAAATGGCAAATTTATGTCGATAAACATTTATATCGTTCTCAGTGTTCGGTAAAACTAAAAGGTGAATATACTTAAGAACGAAGAGGCAAAATTGTAATGGAAAAAAATTGCTTTAAAGACTATATTTTTGTAATTTACGACTGAATTTTGTAATTATGACTGGCCTTTCGTAAGCTTAAGGATAGAGCTGTTTCTCATCAGATTTTATTTTTCTGCGTGAAATAAGTGTTTATGAAGTTATTATTTCTTCTCTGAGTGATTAAAACACTGCGTGTTTCTTCTTCCGAGAGAAAAACTATCCTATATTTTAATGTACGTTATGCTCGATGTTGTATACGATATGTGATATCATATATATTTACTTTTAACTAATTAAACGTGTCCTACATGTCATTATAAGTCAAGCTGGAAGATATGAATCATGTATAATTGAGGAAATAATAATAGTTCGATTATTTGCAAGTTGGATACAAATTGCAAATGTTTGAATGCAGATCATTAAAAGACAACTTTAAAAGTTGTTAAAGAATATTTTTCAGACATTAATTAGGATTAATTGAATAATAATTGCTATTGATAATAAAATATTCTTCAAGCACGTGAAAGTCAGTGATTCATTTATAGCATTTTTCTTTCAGTAATTGTAATACAAATAATCAGAGAATGCTTTAATAAATTGAAAACGGATATTCAGAATTTGCTGAAATTTTTGAATTTTGTTTATAATCTTTGGAAGATAATACAACAGACAATAGATATTTTTAATTTTCTATATGTGTTTAAAGTTTGCTTATTTGTTCACACTTAATATATCAAGTTAATGTATGTTACCTGAATCATAAGTTTACTTTTTAAAAAGAATTCTTATTTTTAAAGCCATTCGACAACTATCACTATTAAATTTTTATATGTTATAATAATTCTTATTTAAGATTACTTAATATAATTTAATGAAAATGTAAATTAGCATTATATTACAGATTAAATTCAAATAAATATTCTAAGTATGTCATATTATAAATAAATTTATTTTGAAATTAAAAAGAATCAAAACTCTAATATACAGGATTATAATATATTTGTTAACAATTCTTGATAAGTTTTACAGCTGGATGCATATAATAAAATAACATTTTTAGAAAGATGATGGAATAATAAATACTAGTATGAATTTTGTTAAAAAATAAGATTTATAAAATCTGAAATTTTACACATTCAGAGAATTAACATGTAAGCAAAACTCGCAAGTACTATGATTTGTATTTACTTATTTTGCACTAAATATCAAAGCATGTGTTGCATAATTATTTAATTAATTTTGCCTATCTTGTTTTAATTACCAAGGAAAAGTATTTCCATTTTTGAATCTAAAATTAATTTTCTAAAATGGAAATTAAAATCGTTCTAATGAAATAAATTGAAACTAATCTTTAAAATATTTAATCGTATTAAGTTTAGCCTTATCTGAATGCTCATACTTTTAAAAAGTTTTCAAAATTAATTTCCATATTGTCTTCAAGAACTCAGTATGCATACATTGAAATGTTGTGCTTGTAGAGTAATGAATTAATTTCCGTTATTTCATTAAATGAAGGTGGTTGTGCTTCATCTAAAGCAAGCAGTTCAGGCTGCTGTTGTGCAAAATCCTCATACATCATTATCCGTTCTCCAGAGAGATTAAAGTCACTAGAAGATAAATTTGGTTTAAAGTCTCAGCACGAAGGAGGATAAACTATTCCTACTTAAAGGAAAATTACACTCAAGGCATCCTTTTTGTCTGGATTAAAAGCTCATTCTTAGCTCTCTATTTTAATTTTCACAAAGCTCTTAAATTCTTTAACTGGAGTTATTGTAAATTTTTTTTCGTGAAATTGACTATAATATTTGCTAAAGTTTAGAAGGAAAAATTTAGACATACATTATTGAATAAGAAATTTAAATTTAAACTTCTGATATTATTGAGTTGAAATATTTTACAGTCAATAGACATTCTTATCGTGCAATACTTCAAAATTTACAGATGTCAGTTTTCAAAAGAAAATTATATAAAAAGTTTTAATCTTCATTTTAGAATAAATCAAATATATTTACAACAGCAAATTATATAT
>JAPMOQ010048382.1:4652218-4673842 GCA_026543055.1 Argiope trifasciata
TATATAACGAAAAAAATTAAAGCTACAATTATTATGAAAATGGATTTTGAGGAATAGCTTTTAACAACCATTAGTACGCAAATTTGTTTCAATATTAACGGTTAATAAAGTTGTAATATAGAAAATTTATGTAAAATAAATCTTATTAAATATTTCTACAAATACGAAATATTTCTATGTATACGAAAAAATTTCTATATTAATAATTTTTTTTAATACTACTACTTTTATGTATGCTTTGAAAGAAAAATTTCGATTTTTGAAGGAATGTGTTATCATTTTAGTAAAGGTTATCATTTACTATTAAATTTCTATAGTTTAGTTTAGTTATATTAACGTCCAGTTGTAAAGCAACACGAGGGCTATTTGGGAACCGACCTCGTAATTTTGAACCACGATCAGATGACGAGGACGACACCTGAATTGGTACAACCCTCTCCACACCAAAGGGAGATTTTCTATAAAACTCAAATAATTCTGTTGATGTATTGCTGTTGAAACAAATAAACTTTAATTACTTTCAATATTAAACATCTAGGTGGAAAATAAAGGTAGATGCACAAATGTATTTCGTTTGAAAAAACATTATTTTTTAAAATGATTTATGAGTACTTCATTTTTATGTACCACATAAAAATGGGCATTACATACATGGGAAAATCTGGTTTATAAAAAAGAATTTAATAAATATATTTTCAAATATGGTATTTCAACGATTAAGAATTCATCTGAATAATCCTTTTTAAGATAAGAAATTTCTAATAATAATATTTATAAAATTCTTCATTGTAATGAATGATAAGTTGCATTGCATCAATAAAAAATTAAATCATTCCTATATAATGTAGCTAAAATTCTCTTAAAAATATAGTAGGATTTTATACTTGAGCCAACATGTAGGAATCATGCATATTTATTAATTGAAATACATAACCACAACCAAATGTTACACTGGAATGAAAACATGTTATACAAATTTGAAAAAAAAGTAAAGAAAATATAACTGATTGATTTCATGCAGTTATATTTCACTGTTCATTTGTACTTCATGGCAATTATTAAGTTAAATGTTCATGAAACTTTCTTTTGACTCAAGTGAGCCGAAGCATATGTTCTGTATAAATGTAAGGAGCTAATCAAAAAAATACGCACATATATAATTGTGTTTTTTATTTTTTCTTATATTTTAGACTCTTACTTTCTTCCCTCCAGTGTACTTTCGGCGTTTTCAAATTTTGCTGTTTTATTTTAATTTGCATTACATACTTATATAGCTATATATCCCCCATCTCTCTCTGCATATAACGATATTTTAATCTTGAATGTAAATCCAAATTAATTTCCAAAGTTTTATTTTAATATAGCCCATAGTAACTTCTAGTAACTTCATTTTAAAATATTATCTTTTTTTCCTGGTCGAATTCCACATTTTCTATCAGAGCAACGTATGCTTTGTAAAATTGACGAATCAGCTACATACCTACACTCTCTCAAGTTCCGCTTAAAGGAACAGAAAAAGGTGTAGCATGCACATTTTTTATAAAATATGCTGGTGTTTCCGTTATCAGAATCGAAGTGCATCAGAAATTTCTATCAGAATCTTAATAATATATTAACACAGTAAAAAAATATTTTGCCTTTTAATGTCTCATGTTATATAAGACGGGGATAATTTATTTCTCTCTTTTTGGGCTTCTTATTGCTTAAACTATTGCTTGAGTGGGCAAGCCTTACTGGTGTTTCTTGTAAATAAATTGCGCCTGAAAGGATGATTTAAAGTAAAAACATTTCGAAACGACTTTTCTTTTTTCGAAATTGTCTTCTGATTGAAATATTATATGCTTACTCATTATATATAAATGCACATACACATACGTGTGTTCGCATAAATGAAAAATACGCCATGAAATTTCTACAAGAAATTCTTCAGAATTGCCAAATTTCTTGTAAAACATATATATTTAGAACCATATTCAAACTCATAGTAAACTTTCTCATTACCTTCAAATAATCTATTAAAATTAACTTAACTCCTTTTAAAAATTAATTTACACACCAATGTATACTAATGTTAATGCATTTTTGTATTCAGTTGGGTATGATTGAATTTTTAAAATATTAATAAATGGCTTTGATTATCTCTTTAACAATCAAGGACTGTTAAAATGACACTCAATTCAAAGATCAGAATTTTTCTACGATGAGCTCCAAGATGTAGACTCTTTCAAACCGGGGATCAGTTGCTCGCCGCCGTTTGAAATAATAAATCTGTTCATCGCTCATCTTTGAGAAATGCGATTGCCTTGCGATTTTCTACTCCGTGTTTGCATTTCCTTTCAGGCGAAATGTTTTACTCTTCATGTATTTATATGCTTTCAAAGTAAAAGGTTCCTTCAATCTTATTTTATGGAAGTAATACTTTCTTATTGAATTTCTTTAAACATTTTATAGTATAAAGTCAGAGGATAATTTTTGATGAAAAGTTTCATAATATGCTTCTAAACATTTATGTTTGGCTTTGAAACATTGTAACAAAAACTGACATTTGTATTAAGCATATCACATATCCATTTTTATTAAGCATATCCGATATCCATTTCTATTAAACATTTCAAAAATAGCTTTATTTGTCATTTAACTTTCACTGTGCATTTATAATTTTTATAAAGTATTTTTAACAAAATTCATATATTACTACATAAAAATGTTTTATACTTGTCTAAGAAATTCAGTTATAGATGTGATAATATTTCTATTTCATTCCTCTAAAGTCTTCGAAATTACAAAATCTATTAAAAAAGAATAAAAATCTCTTTTTGAAACGCATTTTGAAATTAATTCTTCTAATTTTTATTTTAGTTGTCATTTTTTAAATATAAATCGTTACGGCCATTGAATTTGCAGAGCTCAATTTTCGATTATAAAACCTTTTTTGGAATATACGATAATGCTATTTAGAAAGAATTAAAAAAAAAGATTTTTCGTAATGTTTTCAAATACTTCTTTTGTACTAAACAACAACAAAAAAGAATTTGGACAAATATGCATTCCAAAAACATTCATATCTGGCTACTTATTTTTACTAATATTTTAAAATATTATAACTTTCAAAATTTTCTCAAACCAAGGGAATAAGCCATATATTAGGTTTTTAATATTTTATTCCTTTCAAAGCAGTAGATGAGATACCATTTTTTTAAAAAAATTATTAAATAAGGAAATATGAAAGTTTTTTCCATAAAATTCGGAAAAATATTATTCATCGAAAAATATTTTAGGCATAACTTTTTTCAACTTTCAGTTTTAAAATTTTATTTCAGTTCATCTAAAATATTACTTTTTAAGTATAAACTGTTATGCTCATTGATTTTTCAAGTTACACTTCTGATAAGTTTCCAATAAAATTCTTTATATTTTTAAAACTAAAAAAACCTTTTTTATTAAATTTAAATTTAAAAAAAATTCCATCTTTTCTTCACAGCTTACCATCGCTTTTAGCAGGAAAGGCACTTACCTAAGTCTATGAAAGGGTAAGGGACAAAAAAAGAAAACGTTGTCGTTTGAAGTTCTTCTGGTCTTTCAATGTTATCTGAAAGCTGCAGTTTCTACAGAGCATCAAACATTCCGAAAGTCCTTTGATGGCGGATAAAGATGCTGGGAATCCAAAATGACTTGATACCACAATAACAAGATTCTCTAAGCATTTAATGAGGAAATTGTCTTGTGAATTGCCTGGAACGATAATCCAATTGTTTGCTTTTATATCATTGCAGTAACCTTAATATTGAGGAGAATTTCTGGTATTTATTGGACAAATAAAGAAAATTTAGCTATCCAATTATTTATCGTTAAAAGGGCACTTCACTGTCAAACCTTTCGTTTAGTAAATATACCTAAAATCTTTTCCACTTTCCACTTACAAGAAACCGTTTAGTAACATTAAAAATAAACAACCTGCTGAAAGTGCCTGTGAAGGCCTTTCTGATCAATACCGCCTTAAGGTATATAGTAGTAGGCTGTAAAGAAAAGCAGCATCAGTGAGAGATAATATCGATCTCAAAATGGTGTTTTACACAGTAACTGTTTTTTAGACCGATCTCCCCTAAAACAAAATTTTAATCTATCTCACTGAAAAGCGAGAGAAATGGACAGTTGAAATTGTAATTGGTATTTCAGATATATTTGTAATATCTTCGTATGGGTGCTATACCAAAAAGATTTAACTATACACCCGTAATCAAATAGCATCTTTGATTAAATCATGCAATTTCTGATCTGCCGTAAATTATGCCATTTCATTTATTGTTAATATTTAAATGAACCACAATAGCATTAGTAAGTACTATAACTTCACATGATTTTAGTAATCAATTTAAGTACCGATTATTTTGTATTATTTCTTTCGGGTAGCAAATCTTATTCTACACGGAACAGTACCTGACATCGCTAAATTTTCCAAACAACCAAATCATTGAATGAATAAAATTTATATCAACTTCTTATCTCACATGTTAAATAAGTATCAGATTTGTTTATTATTTATCAAAAATTGATTTAATTATTAAAATTATTTTATCAAATATTTTAAATCAATCATTTAGCCTTAGAAATATTTAAATACGTATCTCCTTTGTTGACTGGCTGGTTTGACAGGATTAATGATTACAAAATTTATTATTTTTGAGAAACTATGTCTTAATGAATATGTCAACAAAATATTCTTGCATTTTGAAACATTTATGACATAAAATTTAAATCTCTGGTCCATTTCTTTGCAACTGTGATATTTCTCTTATCTATTATTTTTAATGAATTGTTTCTTAAAACATGTAAATATAAAAACAAAATATATGTCAAATTTTAGAACCTTTGTTGGTTGTAATTTTGTTTCATCTGACAATTTCTAAAATACTTATTGAAAAAAGTGTTTTATACGCAAATTTAAAGCGTAAATACTTATATTTTTAAAGTATTTGGTTAAAATATTGTTGAATGTATTGTTTAAGTTTCATTGATAATTTAATCATTCTTATCACTGTCAGGTCAGGTAGCAATACTAAATGCTTTTCTTACCTATGAAGTAGGGTCTAGATGCCTTTGAAGATCGAATGTTTCGCAGGGATTCTTGCTCACTAAAATTTTCTTTTAAATGCCTTATGTAATTCGGTCTTTTAAAAAAAATGTGTACATAAAATTTAAAACTTCACATTTTAATAATCATATAACCCCTGCTACTATAAAAGTCTTAAATTGTTCTGTTCCGTGTACTATATGTCTATAGAATTTGCTAACAGTTCTAGTAAAATTTTGTAATTTAATATAGAAATGTTTAAATTTCAATTAACACAAAAATATTTTTCCTTTTAAATAAACGAGTATCTTTCATTAAAATATGAACATACTACAAACTGGTTTGGCATTGAAATTTCATTTGCACTACAGAATTATTTTTCTGTTTAATGTAGTATTTCTATGAATAATTCAATAAAAACCTCTCTGATTAATTGTAAAATTCAGTTTTCAGTTTTACTTTCAATATAATTTAAATGTCCTAATTAATAATATTTATTTTACTATGATCAATAAATTTAATTTAACACAAATTAGTGAAACCAATCAACAGCAGGCTAAAGTTGGGCACTGATTAACTTATTTCTTAGATACAGTTGATACTAAATTGCAAGTTTCTATAAAACAATAATATTCAACTGAGTGTTATAAAATGATTTATAGCACTCAATATTAATATCAATACAGTTGACTTATTATTTTATTTAAAATATTTGGTTTTGATGATAAGCTGGGAATTTATATTTAACTTCATTCTTTTATATTTAATTTCTTTTCTTTTATTTTTAATTTATTTCTTATTTTTAATATATTTCTTTAAATCAAGCAAATATAATTCCATACCTATGATTCCTTCAAATTAGCAATTTTTAAAGCAGCGTTACTTTATACATCTCTGCTATATTTAATGTATACATGAAACGGAGACCGGTCCCATGACATTCTGGAAGTAATAAGAACTTAATTATTCGATTCATCAGTTTTTGAACGTTCTCGAAATTTTTATTTTTTATACATCTTGTAAACTGTACAGATAGTAAACAAAAACATTATTTAACATTCAGCAGTGAATAAAATAGGCTATAAGATAGTTAATAAAACAATGAAACAATTTTGAACTTCAAGGCAATATAGTAATCTATTGTAAAAAATTTAGAAAAAAAATGTTTTAATTGACAAAATTCCTCAAAAATTGCAAAGGATATGAAATAATATTTTATACATTTTATGATGATACAAAATTTGATTTTTATGAAAAAAACAAACACAATCTGTATTGCATATGACCATTCTCCAATGTTGACTTATGGCGAAAGTAAAGGCTGTGGGACTAGCTGTAGAGCGTCAACACATACACATAAACAAAAATAATCTTTTAAAATTAAAAATAAATATTTTGTAAGTGTATCCCTAAAAAATACTCAACATTTCATATATTTCAAAAATATATGAAACATTCAATTCTTCAAAAAAGTATTGATATACTGAGCATTCTAAATCAATATCGAATTAAATTATGTTAAGAGCACTACTAAGAATTTAAAATTTTAAATATCAAAAATAAATATCAAACGACTTCATGTTATTTTATATTTATATTAATACATTTGAAAATAAATTTCTAATAAAGTTACCTATTAGCTTCAAAAATAAGTCAATGCTCAGAATCCTATACCCTTTAAATACATTAATTTTTTAAATTTTTAATATTAAAGGTTATTATTTTGTGATACCTAATTCCATTTAAACATTTATGAATTTCTAATTCTATATAATACTTTAAGAGAATTTTTATGTAAAATACTAATTTTTAAACATAAAAACTCCCGTCCCTACTACGGGAGTAATACTACAATATAGAAACATAGAATTCCATATTAGTATAAAGATTTTTCTCCTTGCCCTCTTCCTGGGGTTTATTCGTTTTTTAAAGTTTTCTTGAAAGCAATTTCGTCAAAATATTGGCAGAAGTGCTTGATTTATGGCATTCCTTAAAAATAGTCATTTTGAACGAGGAAGACTGGAAGGACTTTTTGAAGGCATCACACATTGTTACTCAACTTGCATCTGCCATGAGCAAAAAATCCTTGCTTCAGACACGAAAAAGAAAATGTTTGATATATTACAGAAAATTTCAGAATTTAGTGAGCTACTATAAAAATAACCATCTCCCAAATGGGGAAAAATGATTTTAAAACAAGATTTTTCATGATAGACTTATCATTTAGGTTATTTTACTAAAAGAACTGTGAGATTTAAATAGCTGATATAATTTTGAATTTAAGCAAAAATTGTACGATACAAATATTCAATATAGAAATAAAACAGTTGAAATAATATATAATATTTTGAATACAAAAGAGCTGTAAATGTACTTTTTTATTTCATTTTATTTCATCTAAATCTTATCTAGAAAATAAATTTAAAATAATTCGCAATTTCTAAACTGAGATCTGCCTTTGTGTTCGGTTTAAAATTTATTTATAGTTTAAAACTAAAATGACTTGGAATTGAAGTCAATTTACCAATTATATTGAGTTTCTGTTATTGTAAATATTATTATATAAAAATACAATGTAATCAGAAATAAAAATTACTTATTGATTATTGATTTGAATAATTAGTTAAATGATTTTATTCCCATAAGCAATTTGTTTACGAACACATGAATAAATAAATTCATACCACTATTTCTACGAAAACAACTTTGAGAATAAGAATTTACAGGCATAAACCTATAACTGTTGTATCAACAAGAGATCTGATGTGAAGAATTATTACATTCAAAAGTTTACTAACTTCGTTTTATTGGAATAAACTTGTTATTACGCGATAAACATTGTTCTATTTACCTTAAGCATTCGAATAAAATTTCTCTTTAATGGACGTTTTAGATAATTTTTTTAGAAAAATGCATTGTAACATATCATTTTCTGACTACTTTAAATTCACAGTCTGCGAAAAAAATTTAAATGGTAGACGAATTTGTATTATCATTTAAAAGAAGCAAAGCAAATCTTTTTCTAAAACCATAATACATGAACAAGCATTATTATACTTTTTTTAATATTCAAAAGTTCCGCAGAAAAAGGTCTATAATGTCAAATTTTTAATTTTTTTGAATGGAAAAATATTTTTCATACTTTTAAAAAAGTTGATAGAGTTCATTACCTTCAAATATGTAAAGCAGAAATTGCTCTTAGAAAATATTATTTAACCTTACATTAATGAATGCAATTTTTTCCTTCTTTTAAGTGAACTAAACTAGCAACGTTGGAACATTTATATTTTTTTCTAGAGTCAAATATTAAGTCATCAGCTCCCCAATTAATTTTTATATGATAAGAATTAAAATACTATTTCTGTTTAGCGTCTGATTTCTAAATATATATTTTTTATGATGGAATCGTTTTGCATATCCCTTATTAGCTCTTTCTGATTTATCTTTGCTAATTTCATATTTTAAAAATACGTTCATAATGCTATTTCTTTCTTCGTATATATCAAAGATTAAATACTTTTGTAGGTCATCATAACATGCAATCATTAAGCAGATCGCAAATTATATATCTATAATTTGTAAATATACGTTTGTCATTAATAAATTTTAAAATTTTAAAATTAAGTTTTTACAATTAGTGACAGTATTTTTTCAACACATTTTATAAATCTGCATAAATTATTTAACTGCAAAACAGTATAAAAAATCTTAAATCCTTAGCTTTTTAGAACATCTAGAAATTCATTATAACTAGATTTTATTGATACAAATGCATAGAAAAACTGTCGCCCACGAGTCTATTTTTGATGCTATTCCCAGTAGAAATTCTTTTAAAATCTGATTCTTCTGTACTTAAAAGGGAAAAAGAAATTCAAGAAGAATTTTTATTTCCTTGAGTTTCAAATTCTAGAATTTCTTAAATTTCAAGCATTTTTAGGAATTCCTTGAATTAATATATTTGTATTAAATATTTCAATATAATTCAATTTCAATTTAAATATTTCTCAGTAATGAATTTACAATGTCAGACTATGTAGAAAATCCTTATTTTTATCTGTTTTTAAGTTAAATCAGCATTATTTTTTTAAATTTAAAAAAAAATATTATTAAAAATTATCGTTATTAAAACACTTATTGCTTTCTTGGTGCATGCAATTTATTCCCTAATGAAAAAATATACATTTATTAATATGTTAATAAATGTAGTTTATTTTTTAATATTTTAATCGTTTAACGAATTCTGTAAAATTTCTTAGTTTTATAAAATCTATGTTACATTTAACCAAAACCTCAACCACTTTTTGTGATAAAATTTCGATTTACTTTTGAAATATGAGTATTTCTTTTAAGAAAAGAAATTTTTAAAATATTTCCAGACCATTTTATCAGTCATAGTATTTCCATGTGCCTCTATTTTTATTTAAATACTAGTTTAATATTTTCCAAACTGTAATTTTTGTTTAAACGAAGAGTCATTTTATTGTAGACGGATTTTACTTAAACGATGGAATGAAAATATTTCACGTCTTGTAGCTATACATCATCAAAAAGGAATGGTTCGTTGCAAATATTCGAAATTTCCTTTGACTTGATGCAAAAGACAAGAATCTAGACTTTCTTCCAATGGAATGTTTGATGCTATAGAAGCTTGTATTTTGAAATAGCTTCGCAGAATGCCAGAGCCTTTTGAGCATCAAAAGTTTGAAAGCGTTCGCAGTACCTACTTTACAATATTCCAGGTAATTTCGACGAAATATATATTTTTTTAAACAAAAAGCAAAATACGAAATACATAATGTGTTTTTTTTGTGTGTAATTTACTTCCAGATACGATGCAATTACTTAATTTTAATGTGCAACATAGAGTTCATTTTACTGTATAAGGATAGAAAACTAAATGTTTTTCTGTTAAATGTAGAGATTTTATACATTATTTGTTGTTGATAAAATATTTTTGAAATTCGGTAATAATTGTCAAAAAAAATATTGATTTTTTAAAAAAAGTCAAAAGTAGTGTTGTTGATCATTGTTTATTTGTAATAATCTTAGATATACCCTTTTAATATACCTATTAATTTCCCCTTAGCAATGAGTTTCATGATATCTACAGTACTCTCCGCCTGATATATTCATTCTACATTTTTGTTGACAAATTGTGATAGTAATTAATCTGTGACCAGAAACATTCAAAGTATGCAATCTCTTATCCATGTATATTACATTTCAATATAATACTTTTCATTATATTAAATTCATAGACCCTTGTGGGATACCTAGAAATGTGGATAAGTTTCCGACAAGATAGTTAGATATCGCCACCTTGGAAAGTACAAGAAAATGTCAGGATCTGGCTTTTCCATCGACGGTAGGACCGACTTCCTGAAGGAAGAGCTGTATCGTGTCCGGCGTTGGCACTTAAGAGAACCATATTTCTCACCCGAGTTGCTATTGTGGTGGTCCGGTCTTTCAGTGTTTATTATTTCTGTGGATTTGGACAGATCGAAAAGTCAGTGATATGATATATTGCATTTATTACTGACATATAGGGCATTATATGATTATAATATTTGATTATATGATAATTTTGGAATTTATATTAAAGGACGTTGAAGGTTTAAAAGACAAAACCTTTTCAAGTTCATCTCTTACGCTGTAGCCTAAAATTTTCTTAATAATTGAGGAAAATATTTTGATCAATTTATTTTATAAGATTTACAAAAGAATTTTTAAAAAAAAAAATTAAAAAAGAATGTTATTTCAATATATAGAATAAAAGCCATCTTCGATTTAGAGTGTGAACTTAAAAAAGACACATTTTCAAAACCTATAAAATCAAGTAATTATCTTAGCAACAATAAAGTTAAGTAGATTAGTGGAAATACATAACATTAAGTAAATGAATTTAAAACTTACTATGCTAAAATTTAAATAAAAGCAATTCAGGGCTGACCCGTATTACATGAATAATAAAAAAAATTGATAACCATTGAGCGAAACAAAATCTTCTTCCACTACTCATTGAATAAATATGTATTGAAAAATGAGGAAGGGATTTTTTCCCATCTCCACACTTATATATAAATTAAACGTGCTTTACACAATAACAGTCTTAAATTCATGCGTATAGGATGACGGGAAATTTAACCCCGGGAAATGAGGCTCAATCTTTAAAAATGCCCTTCCTCTGGACTCTTCAGATAGATGGCAGATATTAAAAATGTCAGTGGAAGCAGTCGAGTGCTGTTCGTTGTGAAACGTATAGAACTGAAAGCATGGAATTTTCCTTTTAATAGTTGCTTTAGTTTATATTTTATCATATTTCAAAGAATATTGTCTTTAATTAATGGATTTGATAAAAATTATTTGATTAATTGATTTGATCAAAAATTTCGACTGGTTTTCAAAGTATTATTAAATAATAATTATATTTTATAACTATGCAAAATGAATAGTCATTTTAACTTGGAGGAATTCCCCCATATCTACTAATGATAAAGAAGAATGTGTGAGTGTGTCAGTCTTCTACAGGAAACTCCACACAATATGCAGCTAACAAATTTGGCGTATGTATATCCTGAAGGGTAGGAAAGTGCAGCGCAATTTGTTTTAAAACTTTAACTAAAATTTTAAGGTTACAATATGGTGTTTTTGGACTTTTCTGTAATATTACACCCCAATAAAATTTTAATTGCTACCTATGAGTAAATTAATTACATTTCTTATAAACAAACATGCAATAAGATTCATCACTCTTAAGTTATTATATTTTAAACTATTTCATACATTACTATAAAGTGCTGTGAGCTAAGTTTAAGGATTATTTGACAACAAAATTTTGAAAGGAAAATTTTACGAACTATACGATATAAATAAATAAAACCATCAACAGCATTTGTAAAAATTTGAACCTGTATTTCTAATTTTATTTAAATTATAGAAAGATGCATTGTCCTCAAAATCAACATAACACTATTTTTTTTTATTTGAAAAAAAAATTGTAATTCTGATGGAGACTTTTATAACACACATATATATAAAGTTTCGTAATTTTGAGGGAAAACTAATTATCAAAGCTATATTGTTAGAAAGATAATGAAACATGGAAATAAAGCAATTATTGCTTCCCAAATTTGATATGAATTCAAGCTTATTTTGAAGTATGCTTCTTATTTCCCATTAGTAATTTACAACATAATTACTAATTACAAGAACTCAACACTTTATTGATTTTCTTTGTGACAAATATAAAACTAATTTTATTCGTATTGCCAAACTAATTTTTCCATAGCATTAAATTATATTTCGAATTTTAATTACACTATAGTTCAATTCAAATAAAATGTTTTCATTTTATGTGCATCAAATAGTATTAAATATTTATGTAACGAAATAATCAATTATTTAGCTGGTTAATGACACAACAGGGCAGTTACTAAAACCTTATTAGAATATTACTTGAACACAATTTGGAATTAATGATTAAATTATAGCATTTCAGATAACGATGAAGTTACATATTAATGAAATTAGTGATTTTAATATGGTAATAATCAACTTTGGGCTAAACGAAGAAATTAAATCAGAGTGCTATGTAATAAATCCCACATTTTTTGCAGCAGACTAAATAAACATTTTTATTTAATATTTTAAATAAAAATGTATTCATTATTAAAAATATTAAATTAATTATAAATATTATTACATAACAGATTTTTAAATCTATAGATTACTGTAAACTTGGAATTGATATAAAAAGTTCGCAAGTAAAAAATTTAGAACCCATGTATTTACAAAAATAATTATTCAATGTTCTTTTTTATGTATATTCTATATTCATGTATCAATAACTATATACAATTTTTGAAAGCTGATTAAGACATCAAATACAAGCTTCTTAAAGTAAGTAAAGAATTGATATTCCGAAGCAATATGTTCTACTAGTTTTTATCTAAGAGTATTGAAAATATGCATTCGAACAAAATTCTAGAGCCCAGTTTCTTCGAAATCATATTTGTAATAAATGAGGTCTAACTGAAAATACTTTAATAATAGCTTCATTTTTATAAAAATAATGTCAAAGAAGCCTGAATTATGAATTAATTGTGAAGATTTGCAGCGAACAATTACTATATATAAGTAATTAAAAATTTCAGGTAATTTCAAATTCACAGGTAATAATTTTGAACAAAAGTTAAAAAGCAGCTTTGCTTCCTTTCCTATATATTTGAATTAAAAGTTATCAAGATTTTAAGAAAACCTTATCTAGACAATAGAAATGACTAGTATTATATTTTTACCTAGAAGAAAAATCTCAAACCTTCTTCGTACTAAAAATACAGTCATAATTAAAAAAAAACCTCCTTAAGTTACAAAAGAAAAAAAATAATATTCGAAGCCCAATTTGCTTCCGAAAAGGATTATAAAACTTTCAGAAAATTATTATGTAACTTTAAATTATTACTAAGCTTGTTAGTAAGTTTTAATTTTTTCATTGTGCAAAAACTGACTCTCAAAGATATATCATTTTGCTTCTCTTTCGTTACATAATGGTAAAGGTAAGAAGGGAGAGTTCTTGAAACAGCGTCCAATAAAGAAAAAAAAATCTTTTGAATAGGATCACTGCATATTTCTATCCCAAAACAAGTTGTTTCTGTAAATAAAGATTTGAGAATTTCTTAACATTAAGATTAGCTTTGAAACTCAACTTAGCTATTTATGATAGATAACATTCAAATTCATTCTACAAACACAAATAATTTCTTCATTTTGAAAATGTCAAGTTTCCTGAAACCATTCTGGACTGTATTTGAAAAAATAAAAATTTATAAATCTCCCTCAATTATCATATATAAGTGGATAGCCCTTCAAAGAAAAAAAAATCACTTCATTTGAAACTATTATTTTAATTCATTTCATTCTTTATTTTGACTTTATTTGATTTCATGCTAATACATTAACTAACGAGTTAAATGGTTAGTAGATTTAAGATTCAAATTAATTACTTATTTTCATTGCTATAAACGATGTCAGCATCCAAAATGAGCTTTTGGAAATTGAGGAATATGCCTAGCAAAGTTAGTTTAAATAAAATAAATATTATTTCAATTCATTTTTTCCTTTAATATTTGGGTTAAAATATAGTGATAAATTATTTTGACAGATTTAAATTATAAAATGTTAATATTCTATTTAAAAACAAAAAGGTAAAAGGTTAATTAACAAAATGTGGCATGATGTTTTTAAAAAATGCAATTATTCTTACTTTGAAAACGCGGAAATGGTATGAAAATGTAATTTAATATTATGTACTTATAGCCTTTTAATTAATAATGTTTTTAATTATTATACTTGATTCAGATATGCGGAGGAACAAGCAGATAATCTTAATCACTTTGCACTTCAGCACTTTGATACGTGGTACAAATAATTTAAATATTCGTAAAATAAATTTTGAGTATTTCAATATTCTAAAGATTCATGTTAAAATTTATTTTAAAATATAATTTTTAATTCATTTCATATAGATAACAGCTGACGTTTTGCATTAGACTTAAAAATTAATCATTTTACTGTCATTGTATAATACTCTGATAAAAAAATTATTTTGTTCGAAACATAATTTGCTAATATGGATGCTTTATTTTAATGATAAGTTTTTTCTAATTAAAGATAGTTTTATGTATTTCTTTTGCAGAACCAGTATTTCAGGTATAACAAAATATATAGATGTAATGAAACAAGCAACGAATATATATCTGTAATTACGCTGCATTATGTAGAAGTAATTAAACGTATTAAATTAAAAACAAAAAAAATTATATATTTAATACACTTTCTTGACAATAAAATATTTATTGATATTTGCTTACACAGTAGTACCTTAACTAAAAGCGAAACCATGATATCTTTTAATTAAAGCAAGTAAAATTTTATAACTAAAAACTATTCTTTATTTTTTTATCCACGATATATAAGCAAACAAAATTTTCAAATTGTTTCATTGACGTAAGCAGATTTAAAGTGAAAATGTACCTGTATAAAGAAACTAAAGAATCCGTTTGTTAAATAAAGTCTGATTCACATAAGCTATTATTAATCGTAAGTATAAATATAAATTAAATGAATGTTACAAAATCATAATAATCATAAATGAAATATACAAAAAATTGAATTGAAATATATAAAAATACATTTAAAAAAATGTAATCTGATAATTTAAAAAAATTACAATATAGTATAATGCTTCCCTTTTATAAAATCAATCACAAAAAGGAATTTAGTAATTTCTGATTCATATTATACATGTAACACCGAAATAATTATTCATATCCCTTAAATATATTTATAATGGTTAAATATTTATGATAAATGTTTTGAAAAAATATTTTAACCATTCAAGAGATGATATTTGTGTTACAAATTTTGGGAATTCATATAAATTAGATTTTATGTATATAAATAAATTTAGAAAGAGACTGTTAGCAATGAAAAAACAACAATAATAATAAGCCCCAATAATTATCAATCTTAAATGAATTTGCAACTGTCGTATCTATTTTAGTAGCTCTGTTAGAGCCTAGTGTTTGACATTGACAAATGGTATTATCTCTTCGAGACAATAGCTTACGTGCTCGGATGGAGCTCTCAGTTGTTGCGGTTTATAAAAGAGACAGGTCATAAAGTACATTTTCTTGCGAAGGCTTATCTTCGGTCAATATCCTTGGAAAAAATAATATTTTTATGCCGTGAATTCTTTTTTAAGTCTACAAAATACATATATAGATTTTACTTAGAGCAAAATTTGAGATGTTACAAAAACATTGATAAACTTCTAATTCTTGATTATCTTCTTGAAAAAAAGTGCAGTATTCATTGTGGAAGCTAATATTTTCTTAACAAAGTTCGCAAAAGAGATTCTTATCTTAGCTAAATATACTATAATGAAATTTTAAGAAAAGAATACATTAATTGTTTATTGATTTAAGAAAATATTTTCAATATAAAAAATGTAAGTTGTGAGGTAATTTATAGTAAAATATATGTCATACATATTTCACACAATATAAAATAAATAAAATCGTGAAAGATTTTATTGAAAACGCCATTTATATTTGAAAAAAATGTGAAATATAGAGCACGGGGAAGATTAAGTTCAAATTGTGAAATTTTTAAGGAAGGAAGATTGTTCCATTTCCTTTATTCATTGAGAAAAAACTGACATCAAACTAAGTACAAGAAGTCATTGGGTCATCCATAGTATATGAAATTTTATGAAAAAAAAAAAACATAAAATAAAGAAATGATTAGGAATCGGGAAGAGGGACCTCAAAGATCCCCCTTCCATCGATAAAACTGCTACTGGTGACTAATATATCACATGCTGATGAAGACAGTTCTAAATTAAGGAATGGACAACAACCTAGCACCCGCTCAAGGCAATGAAAAGCAAATGTCTCGTTTTCTGACGTCACAGAGGTGTATTACAAAAATTGTTTATTCACTTATCTTCCTAAACATTGCATGCTACATTAGAATATTATTGAAAACATTGTTTGCAGTAACGAAATGAGCCCAAAGACTATGCATTTCTTTAATGGGCCGTAGCGCCTTTATCAATGAGAGTCATTTCAATTATCAAGAGATTTTCGGAGTCAAGTCGTATAAAGAAATGTAGGAAAAAAATTTCCCTTAAACATCATGAAAAATGAACGTGGAACTATATATTTAAAACGCTGCATTAAAAAAAATCTAACAACTGGAGATGGTTATTATCATAAAGTCATGGATCTTTACTACCGTTTGTTCTGAGATTTTATGTACGAAAACACAACACAGTACGTCTTCTGCTGTTTAGACGCTACTGCAAAATCATCATACTGATAACAAAAATTGTAAGGTTAATTAATTATTAACTGACGCTGTACTAATACTTTTTGATTTTCTTTAACACGATTAATATATAGCAATTGGCAAAATGTATTAATTGTCTATAATATTAATATTTTGACAAAAAATGTAATTTTAATTAATAAACTGATGCTAAGAGCATAATTTTTAGAGAATAAGTTTTATACAAAATCAAGAAAGTAGTTTAGATGCTGTTTAGATGTATCATACTACGTGGTCTAGCAATTAATATATTAATCTCAAAAAGCGGTGAAACAAGAATTGTTGGGATCTAAACCATATCATATTGTACATTCAAATCACTTTTTGAAATAAAGATAAAACTAAAAAATCCTGAAATATTCCAGCAAAACAAGCTCAAAAATAAGAGATAAGAGAAAGATAATTTATTTTTCCTTATTTTCTTCTTCTTTTTTCACTACTCAAAATTTCTTATGTATTTACCGTACGAACCATGATTTTTTTTTATTTCACAAAAGTTTTAGCATCTAGATAAGATTATTTTAACATTTTCGGCTCACCATGCAAAGAATAATTGAAAATCTGAAGAAAACGATTTCCTGTTTGGAAAAAATTATGCACTATTTAATTCTTCATCAATCTTTATTTTTTTTCTTTTTTTTCTTCCTTTATACATCTACCCTTAACGTGGTCAGCTTTGAGAATTTATTTGCATTATTTTTTTTTCTCTCTAGGAGATTTTTTTCTCTTTCTTACAAAGCATCAGTAACGAAAAAGAGGATCAAGAAAAAAGAAAAGACAAGCTATCAAAGTTAACTTTGTGTTATAAAACCTCGCCCGATATATTCAGGGTGGATTTCAAAAAGTCAACTCGTTTGGATAAAACTTCCTTTCAAAAATATTTTTTTTCTCTTTATTCTCGACAGAATTTCCCGGACTTTTCTCTCATGTCCACATCTTCATGAGTATGTAAAATATTAATATCCTTTCTCTTTCAGTCAATTGAAAAGAAGGATATAAATGTAAACTCATGGGATCGTTTTTCATCCTTCAATCTTAGCTTTCAAGGGAGTGTACGTAAATTGAGTTTATTTTATATAGAGCAATGTTTTTCTTATATACTAAAGAGAAGTCCTGAATTTAAAATCTAATATTAGAAGCTAATCACTTAATAAATACTTTTAATCAAACTCAGGAATTTTTTATATAATTAATTTCTTTTAAATTCTCTTGGTAGAAAAAAAGAAATATTATGTGTTATAAACATATTAAATATAATTATATTTCTTATGTTGAGAAGTTAAGACGTTATACCTAATTATATCTGATTTTATGTGTTATCTTTTTCATGAGAAAAGCCTTCAAATAGTAATATCTCCTTTGATTTTAAGATAAAGAAAAACAAAACTTCAATATAATTATAATTAATAATTATCTGTAATCATAATACAATGATTGATATAGATTAATATATGAAACCTAATTAAATGTCCGATTATATATGGTAGCATATTTATGAGTAAAACATTAAAAAAGTAGCACTTTGACTTTAAAATGAAGAGCAAAACTTCAAAATATCAGTAATAACTACTTACAATCATAACAATGTGTATATGCAAAAACAACTTTTATGCATAAAATGATTAATACTCTAGGAATCCAATTTGCATTAATTTAGTAGATAAATTTTATTTCTCAACTTGGACCTAAAAGTTTTATACTTGTTTATATATAAAGATTGAGTTACTACAGAGTTTTGATAAATTGAAAGGTGGCTTTTTTCTTTAATCGGAGTTTTACTGAAAGTTCTGATTTCAATGTTTACTAGAATATATTCTTTAATGAGATTGAGAAGTTTAATTATATAACTACGGAGGAAAATGCTACATATATTTTAAGGAGAGCGGAATTCGGAAACGTAAACTAAAAACCCTGAATTATTCCAATTCATAAATGATAATACTTAGAACAGTAAATAAAATTCGGGAAATCAGTTGATAATCTGTATTCTATGTTGAGTTATTTGTAGAAATCAATCTTTAAAACATATTTTTAGGCATCTATTAAAGAGGTGTTTCATTAATATGCCTATTCTGTAATGAAATCTAGACCTTTAAACTTCACAGTTTTTTGTTCCATATGTTATGGTTTTCCATATATGTTGAAAGCAGAACACTTCTCGACTCGCTAACATGATGTCGAAATGTAGATATTAATTATTTTTCTATGTCCTTGGGAGTTTTAAGATTATTTTGCAATAATATGAAAACATGTGTTGTAGTTTATAATAATAAGAATACTGAAATATTTTTTCCCTTATAGTTTAACTTTCCAGAGGGCGCTGCTTTCATACTAACATGAAAGATCGTGCGTATTTCTCACATACTTTATCCTAAATTTTAAATTTTCAAAAGCGTAACTACCGAAATTATGTTGTAAATAGCTTAATATTAATAACTACATTTACTTTAAACATTTTTTTAATGAAGCAGAAACAATATAAATATAGATTGCAATAACGATATAAAATGGACACAGGTTAACTGAATTGATTTAAAAATAATACAAATGAAATTGTCGATATTTTGATTGAGCAATTTGCATACAAAATATAGAAGTGCAAAAAATACAGAATCCATGTATAAAAGGGAAATTGTAATTGACAGTTAGATATGAAAAGGAAGAAGATAGTTTCATTGTTCATATTTCATATTATTCATATCATTGCAGTGTTGCAATTTGAGCAAATGTTTGTGTGCTCCAAATATATAAATTTCTGGCAAATCTCACAACTGAACCTCGTGATTCTAGTCCGCTTTTCTTTTCGACAGAGTTTGCATCTTTTTTTTTCCCCTGGCGTCGCATCTTCCACTTCTTCAGTACCTAGTTCGGCCTTTCTCCTTAGCACTTTTACTTTTAGCTCCCTTTATAGAGACGTAGGTGCTTTATTTCATCATTTTCTTTCGTAAGTGCATTTTCCAACAGTCGCCAGTCTAAAACAACTCAGATTTATTTGTAAAATCATATAAAATCAGATGTTACAAAAAATTACATGAAAGGTCGCGCGTTTCTCTAAAATACAAATATCTGATCGAAAGAGACCTATTAACGCCACAAACTTCGACAACTGAAACTAGGTCAAATGGAGGGGGACAAATAGCCAAGAACAGGAGTTCCCACCGCCACCAGATCTAAAGGTATAAAACGTAATTCATCCTTAGTGTATCTCTCACATACGCGTGCCCGCTGAAAGGTTAAATAACTTTCCAAATCTTTGAAAAAAAAACTTTTATTCGAGTGAAACTTTAGTGCGTAATTTGTGATTAGTCAGAAATTAAAATTCTCATAATAACTAAATAAATGTCCGTATAATAATTGCAAAACGTATCAATACACATTAAAATTTAGAATGATATTACAAAATAATTAAAGGTACCTTCATTTAAGAATATTATAAGTTTTAATAAATTCGTCAATAACTAAATGAAAAGAATATTTTTTTTACAAATTCTTAATGTTAGAATTCTTATTCAAGTCGTATAAAAATAGTGATTACAATCTTAATTATTTTTATTAATTTATTTGTATATGGATGCAATAATTTGGAAAACAAAAATATTAAATAAAATTTACAATTTTCTTAAAGAATATTTTGATACAGACTTTTGGTGCTCATTGAAAACATCAAATCTTATGAAAATAGTTATTGCAACTTTGGACAAAGTATATAGAGTAAAAATGTATTTATAGATATAAAAATTCAATAGAAGAGCACTAATTTTTCTTTTGCAAAATTTTTTAAAGGTATTATTCTAACCAGTATACATTTAAAAGTTTTATGTTCATTTGAATTTTTTAAGAATTAAGTCGCAATAATTGATAATAGTACAAAACCGAGTTATGATTAACTAGATTTTAACACATATCTTGAAACTATATTCCGATATTTTGAGTAACAAATACTTCCCTGTGAAATGTCCCGTGATTATCACCCACCTGAAGGATTTAAGGGAAGTCATCCTAGCTAGTTGACTAGAACGCAGTCTCCGGTGGCCAATTTTCTGTCATTTTATATGCATGATTTGTAAACGGGAATCAGTTTTGGCGCAGTTTTTGATTTAAAGTCACGTACATAGGGACAGAGAAGGCATGGGAAGGGACGATAGACAGCTGGGGCACAGATTTTGCCGAATGATGAATGGGTGGACTTCACGATATAGCTTTGGGACGTTATTGTATACTTTTATCTAGAAATTTCCATCTTTTAAAGATAAGCCTCGATTTCAGCTCCCTTATGCTGTCAAGTGGGAAGCTTTGAACTGATTTATTTATGATTTAATCAAAATAAGTTTCGACTCGCCTATTTTTACAGTATATGCTAGTGAAAGATCACTGGAAAAATCGCTTGAATTCGAATGAATCTTCAGAGAATGTTTGCAGAATTTAGTGTCACAAAATATTTGTTATTATAACTTTGTAACAAACTATAAATCTTTTCAATGTTCGGAATGTTTATTCTTTTATAAAGATAGTAACTTCTAAACTGAATATGATTTTTTTTTTATTGTTTTATTGTATGCATAAAATATTGTGCTTAATACATTAGGTTGAAAACTATGAAACGGACGTTGAATGACAGTAAAACTAAATAGAAAATGCCCGTTTCATAGTTTCCAACCTAATAA
>JAPMOQ010048382.1:4682284-4729851 GCA_026543055.1 Argiope trifasciata
CCAAAGTTTTAATTTCCTTTTCTTAAGCCGTGTGGTATATTTCCATTTTCTACCGCTGTTTTTGCTAAACAAATGAAAAGTTGATCGATATTTTGCATCAGAAATCGAAATCATTGACCCGGTAAAATCGCGATATCAAGATTTCCGGTTGAGCAATTCATAATTTGTTAACCTGCTTCGCTAAAGACAAGTCGATGGGAAAAGAAATTAAGAGGTAAAAAATCTGACAATTTGTTCATATCTTATTTATTTTCTCCCCTTCCAATTTTGTTTCACCTGAAGGTGTTTCAAACATCTTTCTTCTTTTCAGAAACTTCAGTATGATTTTTGGAGTGGAATAATCTAAACTGAAAGCTTAGCCTTCAAAAATCACGAATTGCAAATTTTGTTTTTGAGAAGTTTGAAGCATTTTAAATCCAAATAAACACAATTATGCATTGAATTAGCACAAAAATATGATTTATAAGTACCGTTATAAATTGCTATAGTGATATTAATGATGCATTGTCTAAAACTGAAATATATGAGAAGCACATAATTAAAAATTTTCGTGCCTAGAAATCTACTGTTTAAAATTGAAAGGAATTGAGTTAGAACTAAGAAAATGTATCTAAATCAACTTTTCTCCATTATTAAAATATATGAATGATGTTCTCCATTCAGTAGCAAAAGTGTTATATTGTTCCAGATAAGGAAGATAGTTTTACATAAAATGATGACTGCAAAATGAATACTGTATTAGTGAATCACGACCTGTATCAAGAGCCACCAGATTTAGTGATGAAAAGACACGGGATATTCAAGAATCTTTGCTATATTTCAATTAAAATCTCTAATGCTACCATTTCTCCTTGAACATTATTTACCCTGCTGGAAAACTATGAAACATCGACAAACATATCTAAAAGTCAATTTAGCTCTGTCTGTTGAGTTTTTTCTTTGTCCGATTTTTTTTGTCCGTCAGTCCGAATTTTTTCTTTGAATTATTGAATTCTTGTAAATTCTTTTTGAGCACTTTTTGCTGTTGAAATTATTAACAATGACCTGTTGCTTATTTAATGTTCTGCTTATCAGTATACACTGGTTGTATTTTGCAGCCATGTTTTCGTATTTTATTCTGGAATAAGACACCGTAGATTTTTTATTGAACTTAATAAGATAGATTTGTATTTTTCCGTAACAACTATGGGTCTTTAGAGGCTGACAAATGTCGCCCGCTGCAACATCAATAGAAAATCAATAGTCTATCACTACTTTGTTTTCCCATTACTGAGTTTAACTGCAGCAAGTCAATGGACAGTTATGTTTTATTCGATTGTTTTTTAATTATTATGAAAATATATTAATATAAAAATTCAGTTCTATATAAAACCTTATACATCCTTCACAATAAATCTGAAATTTTGGAAAGATGCTATTTCAAAATAAAAACTTTTTCGAAATTGCTGCATTTTAATTATTTAAGTTTGATTTTTAACTTTTTATGTAGCCACCACTAATAAAATAACATGGTAAGATCTTTATAGCTTGCTCCTTACAACTAGTTTATCCTTATATTAGGCCAAAATCATCATGCTCAAACTTTGCTTTAGGATATATAAACTTTAAAAAATATTGCTTGAATCAACAATTGGAAATTAGCTGCATTTTCAGTTTTATTTGAATCTATCAAGCTTTAAAATCGGTTTGACTTTTCTATCGAAATTTTTAATTTAGTGCCAAATTTTTGTTTCTAAGCATTTGAATAATGGTAATAGACTAATGCCAGCAGTTTCTACTAGTTCTCATTTAATTGCATTTCTCTAATTAAATTATGTTTAATTTTTACAAACTTTTTTAAAAAGGCCTACGCTTTTTCCATCTATTTTACTGTTAGAGTTTCCAAGTAGATTTAATTAGGCTTGAAATAAACTAATTAATACATTTTTATTTCTGTAAGAAAAGTGCAAAGCCTCTGTTTAAATCCAGGAAACTGATCTTATTTTGATAAGAAATGTAATTTTTCTGTGCTGTAGTTATAAAAATGAATAAAACATTGTTTAAAAAGAAATGAAAATAATATTGTAGATTAAATAAAAATACTGATAATTTAATTTACATTTTGAAAATCTTTTTAAATCATCACAAGGTGTGAGCGAAATTTGATATTATGATTTAATTAATTAATAAAGACTTTATTTTTAAGCACTAAAGAAATACTTTAAATTTCAAGATTTTAGCTCCTTTATAAATATTAACTTTAGAATTTTATAATGAGTATTATTTAAGATAAGTATAAGCATTGAAAAATAAAACACTTTAGAAAAATTAAAAAATATATATGTAAAATCAATAATTAGAGAAAAAGGCATTTAAATACAAAAGCATGATTAATTAATTCGTAATCTCTTAAGTAAAAAAAAATCCTTCAACATTTTTAACTAAACAAAATGAAAATAGTTGATATTAAAACAGACGTTTCTGCTGAATTCTGATAAATGGTTTTTAAGAAAAAATTGTGTTAATGTAGTTATAAAAAGTAGCATATATTATGTAGTTATAGTAAATGCGTATATCAAATAGCTGAATTAATTGTCGTAAAACACATGTGATATTAATTAAGTGCAAATGACGATATTTTTCATTTGAATAAATTTTTCCAGAATTGTGTTTTACAAATATAATTTCGAATATTTCATAAAGTAGCAGACATAATATTCTGGTTATCGTTTGACTACATTATTTCTTATTAAATAACTTTCCGCAATGTTAAATTATTAACCGTCCCCATTCTTAGTTTCATATTTCATTTAAATTTTGGCCTATGATATATAAAATTCTTATTTGGTGATGTTCATTATTAGATCTTTCGTACATAGATTCCTCGGTTCAGAGTTTGTGTGGTGGTGTATATATTAACTATGTAGGTATGTACTTAGTTAACAGGCAATTGCAAATATATATTATAATCATGTTGAACTAATATTCAATGAAAATTTCTGAAAATCTTACATTCTACAAATAATGCACCACAAGTAATAAAAATTATTCTTACATTTTTTTTTTTCATCTATAACATTAACCAGGTATGCAATCATTGCATTTTTCACAGAATAATGTACTGAAACAATATAATAATAGATAATGAATGATAAATTGATTTAGTTATAATGCTGAGGTTTATTTACAGTTAGATTATAGTAATAAAGAATAAAAAAACATTTATTTTGCAAACACAGGTTACCAAATGTGATTAAAAAATAATTTTAAAATTTATGGAAATACCACAAATTAAAATTTCAAACAAGTATTAAAACAAACTGCAGATGAGTCATTTTTAGCTCATTGTACAATCAAAAAATATTACATATTTAAAAAGATAAAATTCATCCAATCATTATCTTATTTCTTATTTGAAAGCTAAATATTTAACTAATTTATATATTTTTATAATATCGGAGAAATTTTTTTTCCTTGAGCACAAAAAAATATAAATATATTTATAAAATTTGAAAATATTCTGATTCAAATCAAAAGAAGACGCATAATAGACATTAGCTATGAAAGACAAGTAGTAGCAGTGAAAAACGTTCTTATTCAACTGGACTAATGCAAGGAATTAGAGCATAGTATCTTTTATGTCCGCATTATACATTGAATTCATCATAAAAATTGAGACGTTGATGACACAAACATGAACGAGTATGTTTATTTTTTATGGAAACATCACACAAGTCAGTTTTTGTTAGCTCTCAAGTATGTAAAAGATTCCGTCGTTCTCCATCCACGTGGTTCTTTCCTTTCATTAATTAATTTGGCAAGACATATTTTACAACGACAGGCTATCGGCTTCCTTTTCTCCGATCAAATGATTTGCTATTTCACTTGAGCATGGCTTGGGAGTCAAAGTGTTCTTTAGAAGGAGAATCTAATCCCTATTCAGTGCTCACAATAAGGGGAATTTCGGTCGTTCTGCCTAATCAGTTCTTCGGACGAATTGCCGATGAAGCTTCACTACAATGCCCTCCAATGAGGGTCTCGCATTGTGTGTATGTCGCGGAGTGTCCAATCCTTCAACAGTTAAATGTGAAAGTCGGGACTTAACACTGCCTTCGATTTTTTTCTCTTCCTCCTCTTCATTATTTCATAATGAATCCTACTTCACCGCATCTTCTCCTCTATCTCTTGTTTGAGTTTCCAATGTTGTGTGAGTTAGCACTCTTGGCTTTTTTTTTCTTTTCGCCCTGCCAACATTATCCACACACTTTGAAGATTTGTTTTTCTTCTAATATCTAGTGACATTGATTTTACAATATAAAGGAATCTGCGGAATCTTATTTGCCGAATTTACATATATACAAAAATTTTCTAGACATGTAGGGTCAAAGCTACAATCGAAGACAATTCAATTTCAAAATAATCTTTTAAGCCGTGTGCATCAGGGAGGTGATAACAAGATAGTAACATAAACAATTAATTTTCCCGGGAAATTTGTGTATTAAAAAAAACTGATCAACATTTTCAAAAATGACAAAATGTATGCATTTTCTTATTACAAATTAAGGAAAAATATCGAGCTTAAATGTAAATATGCAATTTTCTCAAAGTAACTTTAAAAGAAAAAATCCAATTGAAGCCTAAACACTGAGTTTCATCAGATTCAAATTCGAAAAAGTCTAATTAAAGCAGAAATACAAAATTTTAACAAAATCAAAAAACAAAAAATGCGTCATATTATGCAAACATACAAATTTTGAAAAAATCAGCAGATTTTTTTAATATATTTATTATTTTTATCATAAATATAAATTTTTATAATTCTAGAACAATTGTTGAATTAGCTTGTAAAATACTCTCGGTTTGTTTGTCTAAAAAATGAAATGAGAAGGAAGGCAAGCACTCCTTGGTGTCATGCATATTATCATGTGCTTTTATTTGAAACTAAAATTATCAAAACTGATTCTATGGGTGTGACTGCCGATTTCTGTCTCGCTACATTTTTTACATAGAGAATGCGCCGCATAGATTTTTTTTTTATTTATCTGAAAAATATATCAAAATGGATAGCAAGCAAATCCCGTTGATGTATTTAGAAGTCTGGAGAATTCATATGAAACTAAAATTATGAAAATTATTTCATGTTTGAAAATGTGCATGATTTCGCTTAATTGATTGAAATATTTGGTTGGATAGCCACTCAATATATGAAATCTCTAAGAATGTATTACAGTTCAAGTAGTTGTTCAAAATCGTACTTCGCCAATATTCAGAAAGCATTACTGACACAAATATATCTTCTTAGAATTTTATCACTAAAGTTGTTTCAAATTACTACTTCATTTCCTATTTGCTTTATTTCGTTATAGCATAAAGTATTATATAAATTAGTTGAATTTGTTTCCATTGTTGATATGTGAATGGTTAACAACCTAGCACTAATGAGGCAATAGATCATTTTACTGTTTGATGCTGTTTTGTTTTTGTTTTACTGTTTTCTATTTATTATAAATGCTTATAAAGTGATTACTATTATTTTTAAACCATGGATGTTTCGATGCAAATTGCCTCCTTTCGTGCCTCGGTTAAAGTGTGTCAAATTCATTCCAAAGTTTCTTGCATCTTTTCATTTTTTTTTCTTAACAATTTGGATTTAAAAAAAAATACCTCTCTTCAGTTTCTTGCATAATACTGAATAAAGAGCTCAAGGAAATAAAAAACTATAAAATAAAACCAGAGTTTTTTTTATAAATCAAACTAGCTGGTACCTAGCGCGTTGCTGCCGCTGAAGAAATATTCTTGAAAACATCGTTTGGAATTTGAAATAATTATCGATTTTAATTAAGAATGATAGGTAAAACAATATTTATTTTCTTGTCGACAGTGGGTGCATTCATTGAAACTGAAGAATACATAATGGAGAAACATAAATGGTATTTATTGTATTTTTATTATTCTATTCTACATACAAATATTTGCTTTTATACATTAGATTTGTGTTTTCTTTCAGAATTGCAAAGCTTAGTGTCCTTTCATGATGGTAAGGAAAGAAACTGTTTTTAGTATCTTGTGACTCGTTTAATATCCGTTTAGTATTATCAAGTTTAATATTAAAAAAATGTGATTAAAATATTATCTTTTAAAATTGATTAAACATAGAAAATATATTTATACCATAAAATCTTTAATATATTTGGAAAGATAATTTTTTGAAAACTAAGATGGTGCAAAATTATGTGCGCTATAATATTTTCGGAAGTTACTGCAAAGCCTTTTAACGTTTTATTATATGTTTAGTTAAAAAATTTCAAACCTATCGAATTGGTTCCCGTAAAATCCTCTCACAATCTCTAATAAAACAACTACCTCAGGGAAAGACTTACATTGCATTTACATACAATAGCTACGAAATACTAATGCCTTGCTTCAATTTAGCATCTTTAATGAATCTGTAGTGTCTAACTGGTGAGTTATTTGGAGGTTAATCCTTGGTTAATAGATGCGGTAAATATATCCAAAAATATTTTACATATTAGATAATTTTAACATTCATGTAATTATCCCGTAACTGCAAATGCAGCGTATATGAGACATTCAGACAAATGTTCATTTTAAAGACAGCAAGAAAAGATTTGATTTGGCATAATATATTTCCACTATTTGAATATGTAGTTTTTGAACTGTTCAAATGAATTATGATTTTAATTTTTATTTATAAGGTTTATAAAAATTAAGAAATTTTTCATCAGATTGATTCATCCTGGAGAAGTTAATATACATAAAAATTCCTTTAATAAATTTCAAGATATAGCAATTCTTATAATTTAAACTTATGCTGGTATTTTACATTTTTTATTTTATTTTGTCAATATAGACATAATCTTTGCGTATAATTATAAGAATAAAATATATTGAAAAAAATGAAATTCAATCTATCTCAATCTTAGTAATAATATAAGTAAATGTTTTCAGACTTTTTACTTATATTAACTAGAAACAAAAATAGAATGTTTACTTATATCTAATTAGTGATAGTATTTCATCCTTTTATTTACGATATATTTCTCTCCAAGATGAATAAAATTTTACGAAGAATATTTCAACTTAATAATTTTGTACAAGCAAGTAATTAAAATGTATTATTGTTTTCAATTTCATTTTTCTCATATTTCGAGCCAAAGATAAAAATGATACATTCAAAGCTCAACCAAGAATATTTTGCCTTTTTTACGCTTCTTTATGTAATATTTTACAGCTGGAACACTCCAATACCATTTAAATTAAAGTCTTTTTTTTTTTACTCTGAAAAAAAGGGAACTATAATACAACTGAATATAATATAAAAATGAATCCTCATCTTCAATATTCGACGCATAATCGGATTTTACATCATCTATTGCTTTGTATCCTTCTTATAATTATATGGTCACCTATAAAGAGTTATTTTCGTTTTCCGTTTACTTATTTAGACTTTCTCTTGAAGATGATGTCGTGTCAACACGGAAAAACGATGCAGTAGCCTCTGAGGTTAAGACCCCTGGTTGGTTGGTTGGTTGGTTGGTTAGGGTTTTTTGGCGCAATAACCATATCTGATCATACTGCGCCAAGCAAATGGTATAGTTATAGCTCGAATTATAAAACCACGCATGATAAAAATAAAAGAAGAGAGTTATCAATATATAATTACCAAAAATAAAAGTTCAAACACGTCCAAGCTAAAAAGAGTAAATGAAACAAAGATGCTAAAAACGCATTACCATGATGCAATATAGAAGTCAAGATTGAACCGAAGAAAAAAATTAAATACAATTGTAAATGCCAATGGATATTAAAAATTTTAAAATGTTTGGATGGAATTTTTCACCTAAAAGGTCCTGTAGTTTTAATGACGATGAGTTAAAGTGTAAACGAGATGAATTAAAAGACGGGCACTCAATTAAAATATGTTTAATGGAAAACTCCACACGACATGTAGAGCACTTCGGAGCCGCATCGCCGAAAATGAGGTGTTTATGCGTGTAGCGAGTGTGCCCTATATGGAGGCGAGTCAATTTGACATCGACCTCTCGTATAGGGTGATTAGGCCACAATCCAATAGTTGGTTTGAGAGAATAAAGTTTATTCTGGATCTGAAGATCCCATGTGTTTTGCCAGCTGAAATGGATATGCTTAATTAAACTACTCCTAATATCACTGTATGGAATTCCTTGGTTCAATAGTGTTATTGCAGATTTCGCAGCCAAATCCACCAATTCGTTGCCATGAATTCCTACATGGCTCGGGACCCAACAAAAAAGGATATCAAAATCTTCATTTTGTAAGGTGTGCAAAGTGAACAGAATTTGAGCAGCTATTGGATGCATTTGATCGTGGTGATGGGAGAGTGCCTCTAACGCACTCTTGCTATCTGTGTAAATAATAAATTTACTCTGAGAGGGAAGTGAAATTTTCTTAAGAGCACAAGAAATATCAACCAGCTCAGCAGTAAATACTGAACAACAATTGTGTAGACGATGGCTCAGTGTATCCGTAAGAAGTACGATTCCACAACCAGCATATCCATCTGATTTTGAACCATCCGTGAAAATGGGTGTAAAATTAGAATATTGATAACGATGATATAAAAATAGTTGTTGCAGAATAACATGAGCAGTTGAGGATTTATCAAATCCTGTGAAGGGATTCAAGAAAGAGAATTGCGGGATATCCCACGGTGGGAATCTAAGATAGTTAACAGTTTTAATTTGAACATCTTCAAAGTTCGAATCTCGTAGAAGCGATTTTGCTCTCTCACAAAATGGGAGTATGTGAGAGGGACGTGCATTATAAAGCCGACGAAGACCAACTGGCAGTGTTGATTGGTTTAGGGCAGGGATGGGGAAACTACGGCCAGCGGGCCAACTCCGGCCCGCCGGAAGGTTCTATCCGGCCCGCGGATAGACTCTTAATTTTCTGGTCAGAGGCAAATTAAAAGAAATATTCATATATTATATATCCATCTCCTTTTCTACTTTGAATAGTATATTTTTTCTTCCTTTTTTTTCAAAGAGCTGGTAATCTGCTTACATTCTCTATTTTTGTTCTATAAAACATAAATCGAAGGAAATAGCAAACACAGGCAGTTTTCAATCGGTAAAGTGTTAAAAGCGTAAGTTATTTGTTAGTTATAGCTGTAGATTGGCGCCAACAAGCGTTATATTTTTCTTGTGGAGCAGACATATGGGAATTCAATATAGGTGAATTAGACCTCACATGTGGCAGACTGTGCATTTTAAGCTCCATCTAGCGGCTTTTTCTTTTGGCGCGAGTTCTAATACTATTGATTGCGTGTTGAAAGATTGTGGACATATAGCGTCATTGTGAATAGTGGTGAAATTATTAAAAGTATAGAGTAGCTAGTGCTTGTTTGGGTTATTCGTAAAATATTTCAACCCCAAAATAGCTACTAAAAAACGTAAAGTTGATTCAGAGTGCCGCGCTTTTAATGATGAACGGACATGGAAATATTTTCTTTCAGTTGTAAAAGATAAACCAGTGTGTCTTATCTGCAATGAAGCTATAGCAGTCTTCAAAGAATACAACATTTCCCGTCATTTCACATCCAAGCATAAGAATTCCAATTACGAAGCAATGTCCGAATATGAAAAAAAAAATGCAGAAAGTCTTTGTAAAAAATTATCAGGCCGGCCAAATTTTTTCAAGAAGGTAAAAAGTATTCAAGAAGCAGCTACACATGCAAGTTACATTGTGGCATACAATATTGCTAAAAATAATAAAGCTCTCAGTGATGGGGAGTACGTTAAACAATGCATGCTCCAAGTTTGTGATGTTTTATGTCCAGACAAGAAAAATAATTTTGAGACTGTAAGCTTATCTCGAAAAACAGGCGACTTCTAGAATGGAAGCCATCGATAAAAATTTGGCATCACAATTAGAGTCAAAGATTGGCCAGCTTAAATTTTGTTCCATAGCTATGGATGAAAGCACTGATATAAATGATACTGCTCAATTAGTATTATTTATAAGAGGTGTTGATGAGAACTTTGAAATTATTGAGGAACTGGCGTGCATGCGTTCTTTAAAGGGAACTACAACGGTATTTTTCGTGAATTTCAGGAAGGGCTTTTAAATTTGAAAGCGCCAATAACAAATATATGTAATATTACTACCGATGGAGCACCAAATATGACAGGAAAAAAATCTGGATTTCTTGGACACTTTAATCAAAACTATCCCGGGAACAATGTTGTTTTTCTACATTGTGTTTTACATCAAGATTCTCTGTGTAAATCTGCATTGAATATGAAACCCGTGCTTGATACAGTCGTAAAGCTTGTAAATACTATTCGATCTCGTGGGCTTACTCACCGGCAATTTCGAGATTTTCTTCAGTCAGTGCAATCTGAATACTCTGATGTACTGAATTACACGAAAGTAAGGTGGCTTAGTGCAGGATGTGTTTTCGAGTTAATTTGGCAGCTGAAAGACGACATTGTGTCGTTCTTCCATGAGAAACAGTGTTCTGCGGAGTGCGAAATGTTAGAAGATACAAAATGGCTTTCAGACTTTGCATTTTTCACAGATCTTCTTTGTCATATGAACAACTTGAATGTCAAGATGCAAGGGAAAAATCAATTTACCTACGATATTTGGTCACATCTCAAAGCTTTTAAACTAAAACTTAATATGTTTGCTGGGCAGCTAGGTAAGAACGACTTATCTCATTTCCCGAGGTTAAATTCAATACCCTCAGTAAATGAATAGAACCCTAAGAATTATGAAGATAGCTTGAAAAAACTGCATTTTGAGTTCGAACGCAGATTTCAAGATTACAGTGCCATTCAAGCAGAATTGGATATTTTTACCATGCCATTCAACGTCAATTGTGGAGCAGTGAGGTTAGATTTGCAGCTTGAATTATATGAGTTGCAATCTAACAATCATATCAAGCAACTGTTTCTAAATATGCCAAAGTTAGAGTTTTACAAATCATTATCGAAAGTAAGTTTCCCAAATTTAATATCTCATGCCCAGAAAATCAGTGCTATGGGGGCTTCATCTTATATATGTGAACAAGTGTTTTCAACGATGAACCTTAGAAAGAATTATTTCAGAAGTACACTGACAGATGAGCATTTAGCCTCGTTTCTTAGAATCAGTACATCTCACTTCTAACCTAAACATAAGAAACTTTTAAAAATGAAATCACAATTTCATTCATCTCATTAATATATTAAATTGTAATACTTGTATATTGTTTTTAAAATTTTAGAAAAATTCATCTTGGCCCGCCAAACTTTATTTTTTCGATTTTTGGCCCGCGATCGAAAAAGTTTGCCCATCCCTGGTTTAGGGGATGTGTTAGAGCACACTTAGTTTGAAAATTGTATTGGGCAGACAATTTCTTTCGCCTTAAACAAAGGGGTAGCTGATGACATATTACATAGAGGCGTTCCACCGGAGATGTACGGAATGCACCAGCGCAAATACGCAATGCAGAGTGGTGGACGGTATCTAGTCTTCGCAAAACAGAAGGGCGAGCAGAGCCGTACACCACACAGCCGTAATCTACTCGAGAGAGAATAACTGCTTGGTATATGCGAAGTAGGGATGTACGATCCGCTCCCAAGATGTGGTGGAGAGGACTTTCAAAATATTTAGAGCTTTTTCACACTTTTTTCGCAAGTGTAAAATATGTAGTAGGAAGGTGAGCTTTCGGTCTAACATCACCCCAAAAACCGTATTTCATTCACCACCGGAACGGGTATATTTTGAATATGAACATTTGGATCTGGATGAATGATTCTTTTCCGGCAGAAGTGAATGCACTTGCACTTCTCAGGAGAAATTGCGTGTCCATTATTGTTGCACCAATCTACTACCCTGTTAACTGCATTTTGCAATTGTCGCTCTATCAGATTCATGTTGCTCCCTTGACATGAGATCTGAAGATCATCGACATAAAGAGTTCCATGGACAGATGATGGTAAAACTGATAAAATTTGACTCAAATGGACTGTAAAAGGTGGGACACTAAGAACGCTTCCCTGTGGAACACCTTCAGCTTGTATAAAATGATTTGAGTAAAAATTTGCAAAACGAACACGGAAAGTACGAAGTGATAAAAAGTTTTGCACAAATATGGGTAAGTTTCCTCTAAAACCAAATTTAAAAAGTATCGATAGTATGCCATAGCGCCATGCACGATCATATGCCTTCTCGATGTCAAAGAAAATGGAAACGAGGTGGTTTCTGCTTACAAATGCGTTGCGTATCTGGGTTTCCAATAAAACGAGGTTATCAATAGTTGATCGTCCTCTACGGAAACCACTCTGCATTGGGGTAATGAGACCTTGTTTCTCCAATTCATACACAAGGAGGCTTAGTTTAGTTTAGTTTAGTTATTTTAACGTCCCGTTTTAAAGCAACACGAGGGCTATTTTGGGACGGACCTCGTAATTTTGAACCAAGGTCAGATGACGAGGCCGACACCTGAACTGGCACCCCCCTCTCCACACCTCGCCACACCAGCGAGAGGACATTTGGCCTGACAGATTTAACGTGCAACAGACCCCCTCACACGACGGTTCTTCGGTGGAATCGAGTCCCGAACCTGAAACCCTCCTGTTCCAAAGCCGAGACTTTACCACCGGGCCACCGCAGTCCCTACACAAGGAGGCAATTGACCATACGCTCTAACGTTTTGCACAAACAGCTAGTTAAGGCTATTGGCCTGTAGTTTAGAGGATCCGATGAAATTTTGTCTGGTTTTAAGATAGGAATCACAATCGCTTCCTACCATTGAGAAGGATACTTCTGCTCAGTCCAAATTCTGTTTAATAATTTCAACAGATTGAAAAAGGAAGTGATATTCAATTGACGAAGCATGCTGTATGTGATTCCATCAGGCCCGGGAGTGGTGTCATGTGCTCGAGACAAAGCTGATTTTAATTCATACATCTTAAACTCGCAACTGTAAGGAAAGTTCTTATGAGTATTAAATTGCAAGTGCCTTTGCTCCGCGCGACGGTTAGTCTCCATAAAATTAGAGCTATAAGAATTGGGTGAGGAAATTTCTTCAAATGTTTGTCCAAGAATATTAACAATATCTAATGGAGCTGTGTATTTGGTATTTCCTTTATTTAATATAGGAAAGTGAAATCCCCGATACATTCTATTAGCAGCCTTCACTTTGTCCCACACTTGCTTAGTGGATGTAGCAGATGTAATAGAAGACACAAAATTTATCCAGGATTCTCTCTGGCTACGACGGCGAATGCGACGAGCCGTGGCCTTTGCATGTTTAAACGCAATAAGATTTTCAGTCGTTGGACATCTTCTAAAAGTGTTCCACAATTTCTTTTTCCTCCTTCGACTGTCGCGACAAGCCTCATTCCACCATGGCCTACGAAATTTTTGGAGGCGTGGAGAACTCTTTGGAATCGTATTATTAGTGGCATTCATTATTGTGTCAATGACACATTGTACTGCTACCGTTATATCTGTAGTGTCAACCATGGTCTCAGTTATATCGGCAAGTTGTGAGAATAAATTCCATTCTGCCCGTTGAAACAGAAAACGCGGAGGACAAGGAGTCGCACCGCTATTGTAAGCATGGGAGACTATTAAAGGAAAGTGATCACTATTGTACAAATTCTCTTCAACTGTCAAATTCAAAAAAGGTAATATTTCAGGAGAACAGAGGGCTAGATCGACACTATGGAAGGTACATGTGGGTGCATGAAAATGTGTTTTTTCGCCATTATTGAGCAGACAGAGACAGTTATTATTAATAAACTGTTCAATCTGTCGCCCACGTGTATTTGTATTTTCCGAACCCCATAAATGACTATGCCCATTAAAATCGCCAAACATTACAAAAGATGACGGAAGTTGGTCAACCAGATTGTCAAGATCCTGTTGACTTACATTGTCATGTGGTGGCAAGTAAATACAACATATTGTAATCTGGGATTTAACGTGCATTTGAACAGCCACAGCTTGCAGGGAAGTGTGCAGTGGAAAGGGTGAGCTTGGATAAAGATTTGAAGTCAAGATGCAGAATCCACCGGAAGTAGATGTGTCATCTTGACGAACACTATTATAGCCACGTATTTTGAAAGAAATATCCGATTTCAAGAAAGTTTCTTGAATGACGAAACAAATGGGATTAAATTTGTTAATGAGATATTTAATGTCCCCAATCTTAGAGCGAATGCCGCGGCAATTCCATGAGAGAAATTTACCCATTAAGAAATTTGAGATGAAAAAGAATTGGAGATAGAGACATTAGGGGTTGGAGAAACCACGCAATTCATCTTAAGATCTTCATCCTCCTTCGAAGGATGCAAGTTAATCATAGAACTTTTCGGAATACCACCGAACAAAGAAGGAAAATCTTTGTGTACTAGGCCCTTTTCAGCAATACCTAGTGCTAAAGACTGCTTTTTTGATTGTTTCTTGAATGTTTTTGCCAAATCTTTGTGAGGAAAACCGTGCTTAGAAATTTTAAGCTTTAAAGATTTTTCTACTTTAGATGGCTTCTTCTGTTCAGCTTTAACCTTTTCCGAGTTAATCGTATCAGAAGTATCAGTATCCGTATCGGGAGGATAATCCTTTATTTCATATGCGTACTTTGATTAACAAGGGCTCTCTTCACTGCCGAAGCGTAAGTGGTGCCAGACGTCGTTGTCCGAGCTTTGACAACTCGTCGCGCTTCAGGATAAGATATCTGTTCCTTGAATTTTACCTCAATTACCTCTTTTTCAGACTTCCAAATAGGGCAAGACAGAGAATAAGAAGTGTGATTGCCCTTACAATTTACACACTTTTCTGTTGCCTTACACTCAGTTTTATCATGTCCGACTTCCTCACAGCGGGCACAAGTAAGTTTCCCACGGCAAGCAGTTTTCGGATGACCAAAACGCTGGCAATGAAAACAACGTAAAGGTGTGGGGATATATGACCTGACTGGGCAGTTAATATATCCTGCCTTTATAGAAACAGGAAGTTTTGGAGATCTGAAGGTCAGGATCAGATGCTTCGTAGGCAGGAGTTGACCATCCCTTCGTATAAAAATGCGTCGCACATGTATAATTCTTTGTGGTTTTAATTCGTATGTGATTTCCTCTAACGGAACGTTAAAAAGTTCTCCAAGAGTTATGACACCCTTAGAAGAATTTAGAGTTTTGTGAGGTTCAACTGTTACTTTTATATCAGCTAAAGCTTTAATTTTCATTATTTGTTTCGCCTGTTTAATAGAATTAACTTCTACTAGTAGATCTCCAGAGCGAATTTTCTTTATTGATGTGACATCTCCAACGGTAGCAGAAATAGCTTTTTGGACAAGAAAAGGTGAGACATTCTTGAAAGTTTCATTGTTTATGGAAATACGTTTGACTAGAAAAAAAGAATCAAAATGTGTTGCTTGGTTTTGAAAAATGACATGCCCACTTAAGGGACGAAGTTTGCCTTTGGCACCCATGCAGCATGGGAAAAGGAATTCGGGATCCAACGGCACCGCCCTCCACGGAGCCCTACAAGGGAAGGCAATTGCTAGCTCTGGGATTTCCCAGCCTCAGTATCCACCTTGATGCTAGCTGGAACTATACGGTAAGGGCCACTTCCAGGAACGTCTACCACCCTTAACGCAGAGCCCCAGAAGGTGACCCTTTCGCTTGATCCCCTTTAGCAGACCAGTCGCATGACCAGGATACCAGCCGATTGATACACCAGGGATCGGAATGTACCACCCGTCTAATGGGTCGCCACGCACGGCCAACACGTGGGGGTATTTGCTGTCCATGAGAAGCAGGAAGCAAACAGAATGGCGACAGCTTTTCATGGAGAGCTCCCTCGTCTACCCTCGAGGGATAGAAGGATCAAGCAGACAGCAGAAGGCGTAGAGGAGAATAAATTGAAAAGGGAGTAAAGATCCCTGGGTACCTCGGGATTGGGACACCCGTACTCACCTATAGTAGGTGAGCCCCTGAGGGGATAAGACACCTGAGCACTCGAAGGCAGAAGTCTGAGTTCCAGCACACACACATTCACTTGCATAGACTCCTTTTACAGGGGGGGGGGTCATACATCTCACGATATAACATTAGGGAAGAAAAACCATGCCGAATTAGTTCTCGAGCCCGGGACGCCCAGATCACGGGAAAGGCACGTTACCCCTAATGCCGGCCAGCGATTCTCTAAAAATTGAAATAAAATGAGAAGTAAAACAAATAAATATACCAGTATTGTAAAATATTGTCCTATATATTCTGAAGAATGTAAAGAAATTGAGTTTGTTTCGAGTAAACACTGCAGTGTGAACATAATTTTTACTGCTTCAATCTTGAGCCTTAAATATGACCCTGTCAAAGATCTAGTGCCCATATCTTAATAGATAACCCTAATATGTTTTAAGTGAAAAAATGTAAACACTTGGAATAATTTTTCATTTTTCCGGCAGAAAAGAGGACGTATATTTGAATTAAAATAGATTTTAAGAGTCTTTTCTCAGTCAGTAAATATCTTTAAAGAATGCAAAACGATATTCCATAACAGTAATAAAGAGCAATATAACAGTCTTTTGAATTTCTACGCAGCAAAAAAAAACTTATTTATTTGAAATTTGAAAAAACTCACTTTTTCTTATTATTAATATATACACTGAAGTGACAAAAGTCATGAGATAGCAATAGGTAAAGATACAGATGGCAGTAGTATCGCAGCGAAAAAGTATAAATGCGCAGTTCGTTTTCCAGAGCTTTCATTTGTGTTCAAGTTATTCATGTGAACAGGTTTTTCGGGATTTATGGCGGCACGACGAGAATTAACCGACTTTGAACGTGGAATGTTAGTTGGAGCTAGACGCATGGACGCGGATATCGTTAGTGAATTCAACATTCTGAGATCCACAGTATCAAGAGTGTGCCGAGAGTATGAAATTTCAGGCATCACATCCCATCATGGACAGCGCAGTGGGCGACCACCTGCACTTAACGACCGAGACCGCCGACGTCTGTGTAGACTGGTCAATGTTAATAGACACTCAACACTTCGTCAAATAACTGCAGGAATCAATGTGGGGCGTACGAGGGACGTGCCGATAGGACTGTGCGGCGAAATGTGTCTTCCTTGGGCTATGACAGCAGATGACCGACTCGAGTGCCTTTACTGACAGCACGACATCGCCTGTAGAAACTCTCCTGGGCTCGTGAGCATATTGACTGGTCCCTAGACCAGTGGAAAACAGTGGCGTGGTCAGATGAGTCACGATTTCAATTGTTACGAGCTGATGGTAGAGTTCGAGTGTGGCGCAGACCCCACGCAGCCATGGACCCAAACTGTCAGCAAGGCACTGTTCAAGCTGGTGGTGGCTGCATAATGGTGTGAGCTGTTTTTACATGGCATGGACTCGGTCCTCTGATGCAACTGAACCGATCATTGACTGGAAATTGTTATGTTCAGCTGTTTGTAGATCACTTGCAGCCATTCATGGACTTCACGTATCCACACAACGATGGGATTTTTATGGATGACAATGCGCCATGTCACCGGGCCAGAACTGTTCGCGATTGGTTTGAAGAACATTCTGGACAATTCCAGCGCATGATCTGGCCACGTAGATCGCCCGATATGAATCCCATCGAGCATTTATGGGACATCATCGAAAGGTCTGTTAGTGCCTAAACTCCTGTACCATCCTCACTTTCAAAATTATGGACGTCTATACAGACAGCATGGCTCAATATTCCTGCAGAGGACTTCCAAAGACTTGTGGACTCCATGACAAGTCGAGTTGCTGTACTTCGCCGGGCAAAAGGAGGACCGACACGATATTAACAGTGATTTCATGACTTTTGTCACTTCAGTGTATATTAAAAGTGAAATTGCATTGGTATCAATTTCCAATACTTTCATTTTTTAAAAATTAAACTTACAAAACTTAGTAGTGATTAGTTTAATTCGTCGAAGAAGATAATTTTTATAAATAAATCATTTAATTAATTTTATAAATATCAGGTTTTGAAGCTTTTTCTTACACAGTTTTTTTACAACATTTGGAGTAAAATTAATTTTTCAGATTACCATTTATCAGAATGCAAGTATTTTTCTTAATGTTAATTTTAAATTATAAACACAGTAAGTGAATTAATTTCAGATGATCAAGGCTTTTAAACATTAGTTCCTCATGTTAGGAGCTTTCGCCGTCATCGAATGTTTGAATTAAATTTTTAATAAGAAAAAGGCAAGAAAGAATAATGTTTTTGCTGATATTTATATCAGGAATTACAATTCCAAGTTAAGAAGATTCAAGTTATTTTCCAACCGTATATTAGAATAAAATGATTCTAACCATGACTACGCCCAACTGCAAAATTTATTTAAATAATAATAATTTAGAAACAATGTAGGATTAAACTTATATATTGTCAGAGGAAAAACATTCTGAAAGAAAGATGTAAATGACTATCATATTCATTTTTTTGTGTTTATTGCATATGTTATTTATGTATATTTATGTTTCAAAACATATGCTTACTTTAAATCATTTTAGTAACACTCACTCGAATTTGCATGAGTTGCATTCAAGCATATGAAATTTATATTTAATAAAATTTTAACTAATAAATTTTATGAGGTACTATTAGAGATAAACGTTATTAAAAGTTCATCACAAAAGTAGAAGCAAATATTAGTACTATTTAAGCGAGCTGTTTCCCTCACAATAAGTAATGAATTTAATAACTTTACTTTAAAATTTAATATATTTGTTTGTTTTATTTCATATAATAATTTAGGGGTGCTTATTGTTATCTTATAGTTATAATTTGAAGTACTTGGCAAAATTTTGTCTCTACTAATGTTTCGTATGTGTTAATAAGCAAAGACAGATTTATTTTAAATACAAATATTAATTTTTTGTAAGAAACGGTGCCCTTCTTAATATTTTTCCAGGTATTCTTTTTCCTTCTGTTATGTATAGGAAATATCGAATGAAAATTAAAACCATTTATTTTTTAAATTCGAAATACTTTAGATAAATTTATTTTCCTAAAAAACATCAAACTAATCATTTTTTGAGAACGTTAAACTTATATTTAATTATGTCTGTTATAAAGATAAGATTTCTTGTTCAAGAAAGCATCAAGTTAAAAGCAAGCATCTTATAATTACGGAGCTCCTCTATATGCCTTGAGGATAATTTCAGATTTGCATTCATTGAAAAAAAAAATGTTTTTCTGACAAAAATGGTTTATGAATTTTTAATGTGGTGTTATTTTTTAAAGTTAGAAAGAAACTTTTTTTGCTCATATTTCCAGAACTTTTCCTTATAATGCATTTCTTTTGGGACATCAAACGTAAATCTTTATAATTACACCAAAAATTAAAAAGAAAATAATACTATAAACTAGAAAAACGTTTATTTATTTAATTTCTTGGGATGAATTTTCTTGCCAAAATTTACAAAAGAGAAGAAAAAATGGGGAAAAAAATAGTAGGAAAAATATTCACTGATAAGAAATTGCCCAATTATTCTGAAAAGCTGTGAAAATGTAACACGCTACATTTAATGTTCTTTCATATTTTGCTCTTTCTCCATCTAATTATAAAGTCAGATACCATTTTTTCCATGTTTGAAATAATCAAAACGAAAATTATTTTGAAGGCAACATTATTTGTTGCATATAAACAGCTTAAAGATAAGACAAAATTAAGGAAATAAATATAACTTCTATCTTTTGGAACTTATTTATTCTAAACTTTTATGAATGTTTTTATTTAAAATTTCATAATTAAAAAAATTAAATATTATTATTCAAAGAATAAAAAAAAAAAGATTTGAAATTTTATTGCAATAACATCTAAAAATCTTTCCTTATTAAATTATAATTAATTTGATTTAATCGACGTAGTATTCTTTGTTTCTAAATTTTCTTGCTGCTGAGATTGAATGAAACATGTAAAGAAATCACAATCCCTTCACCATGTACTACAAAATGCCCGATTTTCACTCTACCTTAGAAGATTACTTTTTCCTCCTTCCTTTGTCACACTATATGATGCATATTAGTACGGCATTTTCATTTCACTGGTTTGCTGTCTTTTAAACGGATGAAATGTCGGTCGATTCCTTGCATCAAGAATCAAAGTCATTGGCTCGGTAAAATCGTGATATCACGAATTACGGTTGAATAGATGTTTCATAGTTTGTTAAGCTTCTTCGCTAAAGACGAGCCAGTGAACAAAAAAAAATTCTGACAGACCTTGTTGTTTATTTCTGATTTATTTCCTCTACTAGATATTTTTGTTTCACCTGAGGGCGGTTTTTTGTTATACTTACTTTATTTTCAGAAAATCCGATAGAATTCTTGGAGCGGAATAATCTTAGCGATAACTGAAGCAATAGCATTCAAAAGCTGCGAATTGTGATATTTGCTTTGAAGTGGGCTTAAGTGCTCCGAAATAAGTCAATAAACATATGTATATCACTAGGAAATAAAATCCACTTATAAAATTATTATTTATTACTCTAGATATATTCATATGTAGGAAGTTAATATTCATTTTCTACATGCAAATACATGTAGATGCATACGGGCTCTATGCAAGATCTGTATGTAGATAATATTCATAATCTACATACACTATATAAATAATGTATTATCTTTATGTAGATTATTAGATGTAGATGTATGAGTACATTATGTCTACTTGTCATCATAAAGATAATATTCACGAGAGAATATTATCTTTAAATCTACTTGAAACTGAGTTTGAAGTAGAATGTGCAGACAAAGAGTTTTTAAAATCCCCCAACCTCTTATTAATGTTGATATAATTTTTCATGCGCTAAGTTTTTCGGTTAATTTTTATTATTATGAATCAAATATGCAAATTTAATTAACACTCGACCACCTAAATGAAAATTTTTTTCCTGAAACAAAACCATGGAAGAATACATTTATAACCTGAAGTTACATGGTCAGATAAACTCCAATGATGGTAACATAGTTGGAGTTTCACCATGAAAATGATTTTTTGTAGATGAGGATAATGTCAAAAAAAATAAACAAAATATCTTCTTTGTAATGTAGTATGCATTATTTAGGTGTCTTTGATGCTAATAAAACTAATATCCAAATTTCAAAATATTGTTTATCTAAAAGTAATTACTCTATTGATGCAATAATTAGCAGTCACTGTGGTAGAACATCTAATTTCTGATTGGCTGGTTTGATCCCAACCACGATGTTTTATCCAAAGACTGGAATTATTCTATATAAATACTATATATTTGCTATATAAAATGCTATGACTATGTTTATCTAAGATGCTATAGGTTCTGGATCTTTCTTAAATATTCAAATTGGATTATTCTCTAATATTCTATATGTGTATAGATTTGAGTCCTATCAGTGATGGGTAATTTCACGATCTCACGATGTTCTGAGTTGCTTCTTTTTAATAAATCTTATTGTTTGTTTAAACTGACTCTGTAGTTGTTTACACCTTCGTGATAATATATCCAATATTTATTTTAGTTTTTAAGGTCGTTTAAAACAATTACGAAAAACATGTGTGATTCCTTAAGGCAATAGGATACCCATAATCTGTTTACAAGAAATAAAACCTATACTTAAAAATTTAATTTAAAAATATTTATACCAAATAAACCAATATATTCTAGAAAATTCTGATCAAAACACAAATACAATCTGAGTTCGTATTATAAAATTTTTATCAATGCAGTCTGAACAGATTAACAAGGAACACTTTGCATCGAAAGCGAGTTTCAGTCTGTACAAAAGAGATGCCTCTATACTTCTATATCCGAGACAGTTTAATCGCTTGCATGCTCAAACAGCTAACCAAATTAATTGTCTGGTGACTTAAATCTCCTACGAATGAATAATGAAGGAGGGTGATTTTGTATGGATTCAATCTGAAATGCTTTCTCCAAGATGATATAGGTAACCTTTATCTAATGAAAGGGCAAGAAAATATTCAGTATGCACAAACTTTTAATGCATACTTATGGTAACGAGATTCGTGGTTCGATGTTATGAAAACTTTATGATCATCTACTGTTTAGATATTACCAGGGATGTTATTAGCAGAACAACATAAAAATGAATATTTTTTTAATTACTTAAAAACTATTTTATTAAATGAAAGTTTAGGAAATAAATTCATACAATAAAGAAAAGTCAATAATAACCATTAAAAATTAATAAAACTCTTTACAATAGTCAAAGACTAATTTATAAAATATAAATATATTATTATTTCTGCATATATTTATAATATTCTTAAATCTAATAAGACTTTTTGGAGAGATTTTACAAATATTTTTAAATGGTTCTTGGAAGTACCTATTAAGATTTCTATTCATAATCTAATGATTAAATAAGATTTCTTTGGAGTCATATATATTAATTCTACTTCAAAATGTCATTGGATAGGTTTCAACATAGATATTTGAAGCTGTGTAAAAATTTCTTTATTTATATAATTATGTTAAATAAATGTAAGTATTGCTAATATTTCTTTTACTAATAACTACATCAATTTCTGGTCGAAAAATATTTCTTGAAAATTATATAGTTAAAAGATATAAACTTCGTTAATTTATACTTGAACAAGAATCAGTTTTAATGATAATCTATAACACATGCAGTAGTGTAGCCTTTGAATTTAAATCATGAATCTTATTAATTAACAGTACGATTTTTAAAAAAAGAATTTATTTACAATAACTAAAAATTTTGAATTTTCATAAACTTTTTGTACCTCCCCAAAGAATGAAAAAAGAATTCTATGAAATCTAAATAAGAGATATTTATTTCGAGATGAAGTTTATCATCGCTTATTTTTAGGAATAGATGTAAATGGATTATCAATTAATATATAGAATGTAAAGAAATAAGGTAGAATATGAGGTTTTTAATAGAATATTATTACAAAGATAATTTGTAATAAAAATAAAAATGAATATTACAATCGTGTAATATGCTGCATATACAATGACATCCTTGGGCTACTCACATTTTAAATAATAAAGTTCAAGATAATAAGTATATAAAAATATAGCAGTATTATAGAAATAGCGTTACTATTAACATCATTAATAGTAACATTGTTATGGGATAAGACCATAAATAAAAAAAGAACTAGTATGTGGAAATATATTAGTTCTAGTATATAATATATTCCATCTCGTATATCCAATTTATTAAATTTGGAGCTTTGAAATGGAAGTAAGAGTAATTATTAATGTTAATTGAAGTAGAGTGATTAACTTCTTTAAATCAATAAATGAGGAATTGCCCGTCCTACTATACTGTATGCATAAAAAAATCAGTTGAGCATAAATTCAATCTCGTTATCAAAGAGAAGTAATAAAAGATTCTACCATTTTCAACTTCAGTGCCATACAAGAAAATAAAATTTTATTTCTTCCCATTTTAATACAACAAAAATAATAAAATATTTTTCCTCCGTTGACTACTGTAAGAATTTACCTATTATATTTCGACCTGTTTATTCGTAATAAAGTATATTAAAACTTGGAAATTTTCATTTATGCATATTCAAAATACACAAATTAATTAAAAACCTTATTTTTTAAACTAATGAAAGCCAGTCTTGATATTGTCATGATAAAAGGCATATAATTGAAATTCATTTCAGATTAATTGCTGAAATAATTAATATATACAATATCATTAAAAAATTCGTGATTCTTATCTTTAGAAAGTTAATAGTAATGTTTAAGCATAAAATGTTTTTTTATGACTTCAGAAAAATGTTTCTTATTGCTGTCCCATTAACCATAAGTGTTTAAGAAAGCAATTTAAGACAATGTTGTAATTGAATAATTTTTTTCTTTGTTATTAAAAGTTAAAAAAAGATTTAAAAAAATTCGGGAAAAACATAAATATGTATTTTAACAGTCTTCAGGAAATTGAAATGTGGATCATTATCATGTAAATTACCTCATGATATAATTTTCCGGCTTGTTTTAACGATATACATTTTTAGGTAAATAAATTGTAGAATTAAACATATTCAGAACAGCGCAAATGAATTAATAAATACAACTTCCTCCCATAATCTTAGACATTTATTTTCTGCAACGTCCGAAAAGTGTTATTAATGCCTTTTCACATTAACAGAAAATAAGTTTCCTTTTTTAATCATTTATTTTTCTACATTTTTTCTGAAGCTTATTAAAATTTATTTTAATGTTTTTTTAATAATACAACCACGTAATAAATTCATTGTAATGGATAAACTAAGAATGGTTGTAAAATGTTCCCACGTCCTATTTTTTTTAATTTAATTTATTTATTTATATTCCAACTGCTTAGAGTGACCATCTGCGGAATTCATATCTATAATTTCTTTTTTCTGCTCTTATTCCAATTTTTATTACCAAACTGAGAAAAACTTTAAAAAATTAAAATATATTTTCGATGGATTATGATATATCATCTGAAATATTCTGTAAAAATCAAACATTATTATTTAAGAGGGCTTTGCCTTCATATTTTTTCTTCTTTTTTCTATTCGAGATTGAATTTCTAGAAACATGCCAACACTTCATGAGTATACTCAACATATTTTCTCCTAATACCATGTAATAAGAAAAAAATCATGACTTCTCTTTTATTTAAATCTCTCAAATTAGAGACGCGAAAAGATGTGTGTTGACTGAACTGTGCTTTCTTAAATACCATTATTTTATTTATATAACTGAGATTTGAAAATGAGTAAATAATTTTTACAACAGAAAGACATATTTCCGATTTTCGCTTTAGTAGTGAAATATAACATTTTTCTCAAGAATGTTAAAAAAGATTACATATTTTTGCCTGAAAATTGAGTTTTAATTCTTCAGGAGTTTAAATCTTTAAATGCCATTTAAATTTTGAATCGAATAACGAAATACTGCTGTAATTCAAAAGCTTTATTACTATTCAAAATCTTCATATTTATTTCTAAAGATAATTCATTATTTTTTTTTGAATTTTATATATTAAATAAAATTTTGAAAATAGTATTTCTAATGCTATAAAATACTGTCTATTCTTGTAATGAAAATAATCATATATATTTTTTAAATACATTTTTTTAACATTGGGAATAATCGAAGATAAAATTGTATGTGTAAAAAATGATTTATTTTTAAATTGTTTGGATTTATTTCCCAAAAACTAATATAGAAGGTGAACGTTAGTACTATTTGTTCCTATATATGATGTTATATTTGAAACTATTTTTATAATACTATATTAAAAGCCAACTGAAAGGAATACAGAGCTTTACAACGTTTGAATAAATTTAATTTCGAATAGATTAATTTTTCATTAGATATATGAATTGCGAGATAAATTTTAACTAGTTATGAGCTCATGTATGTCTGATTAATATGAAAAATCTTAATAAATAAATTTTTTAAAAGCTTAATTGAAATGAATCATTTAAAATATTGAAAATAGTTATTCCAAATAGAATTACTCCCATATCAGCTTCAGAATTTCTTATCTTCAGTTTTCTTAATAACACTAATCATGAATGTATGTGAAGAGTTTTTCGTTTCATTGTTTTACTTATTTTTTATATAGATGAAAAATTTATCAATTTCTTGCATAAAAAGTGACATTCAGTGGCGTCTATTCTTGTAAATCGTATCTATTCTTTTAATAAAAATAACCAGGTATATTTATCATACATGCTTTTTTTTTATTTGGAATAATTCACTATAAAATTGTATGTGTAAAATTTGAATTATTTTCAAATACTCAAATAGGAGGTGAACATTACTACTATTTGTTTCTATATATGATGTTTTATTTGAAACTATTTGTACAATGCTATATTAAAAGCCAACTAAATGGAATAAGGAATTCAACAAATTTTGAACTAATTTAATCTGTAGTAGATTAATTTTTCCTTAGTTATATGAACTACATGATTAGTTTTAACTAGTCATGAGTCCATGTATGTCTTATCAATATGAATAATCTTAATAATACATAAATTTATTTAAAGTTTAATTGGAATAAATCATTTAAAATATTGAAAATAGAATTATTCCTATTTCATCTTCAGAATTTCATATCTTCAGTTTTCTAAATGACACTAGTTACGTATACATGTGAAGGGTTTTCATTTCATTGGTTTCTTATCTTTTTATACAGATGAAAAATTGAGAGATTTTTTTTATATAAAAAAATCAAACCCAATGACTCGGTAAAATTGAAATATCTATATTTCCGTCTGAATAAGCCTTTCATTGTTTTTTAGGGTTTTTTTTCGCTAAAATGAAGACAATTCGAAAGATTTTGTCATATCCAGTTGTTGTTGTTTTTTTATGTATCTTCTATTATATAGGTTTTATAATTTGATATATTTTATATTGCTAATTCACTTCAAGGCATCTACAACTTTTTTCTCTTTTTTGAAAATCCTATAGGAATCGCATACCGGAAAAACCAGAATTAAAGGAGTGGTTTTTAGAAACTGCAAATAAAAAGTCTGCTTTTGAGTGGAATAATTTTGTCCCTAAATAATAAAAATTATTAATGGATGCTAATATGTTCTATCCAATTTTTAAAATAAAACTAATTAAATTAAACTTTAAAATATTTTGATGTCTTGATTAAATGAATTACATTCCTATTGATATGATTGGAATTTTTTTCAAATGAATTGAAATTGATAAAAATTCTGTCTATTTTTGCTTTATTAATTTTACCATTTTTGAAGCATTTTCTATCATTTATTCGTCTAGCAGTCCTCTTAAAATCTTTGTTTCTACTGGAATTGAGATGTTATTCACTCTCACATTAGACACAAAATTGAACACATTGATATAAATGCAATTAACGAATGATTTGATGAAAGTAAAATAAGTAATAAAATAAAGCATCTATGTTATTCCAAAAATTAACACGAAGAATATAAAAATCTTACAGGTTTCACGTTGAGTATAGTATATATCTTAGTAAATATTCATGAAGGTTGTTTGATTGGGCTATTTTTCAAAATCATACATAATGTACGACTCGGCACGCGTTAGAAATTTATGTACAACATATAGATATATTCAACATAATGAAATCCACTACCGAGTTGCAAGTAATTCAGATACAGTTTGGATTGTTCTTGAATCTAAAATAGTCCAAAAATAACATGATACAAAAATTTCAAGTTTTAATGTTTTTGCTTTTGGAAAGAAGGAATTAAGGAATTAATTAATGAAAAAACATATTAAATATATGATTCAGTTTTAAATATATAACGTATTGTCGTATTTGTTATTGTTTTAAGAATTTTGATGATATCAAGTTTTGCTATATCGTTGATCTTAATCTCATTTAAATGCCTAAAACTTTTCACTATTTATTTCACTTGATTTGTTAGCACTATCAATATCATAAGCTTGAGAAAACTTTTAAGTCTGCAAAAATTGCAGGAAAGTATAGCGTTTGATATTCATATCATTAGTGTATAATAGAACAAATAGTTTGGTAAGGTGAATCCTTTAATATGCATTCACATAATCTTTTAAATAAGTTATTTTTTTATTCTGTTTCAAAATTTCATTTAAGAAAAATAAGTTGAAGAGTTGATTTTAAATGAGAGAAATACAATTAAAAATATTAACGGCATATATCCTATTAACGTGAGGCAAAATAGAGCACTATGAGCATAAATTATAATACATTCTCGAACTAAATACAGTTTAATATTTAAAAAAAAAAACAAATATTTTTCAAAAGCGGCATTATATTTTTATAGTAAAAAAGAGAATTAAGAATAGATCAAAATATATTTAAACTACACTGATGGAAAAAAAAAATCCCACCACTAGGAAGGAGTTGTGTTAGATATACAAATTTGGTAGGCAAGTGTGATACATCTCAAAGATGACGTCGATTCAAATTTCAAGCTACGCGCGTAAGTGTCGTGCTAGTAGCGACACTATGAACATGCAAATGAGGTTTGCTTTAAAAAAGCGCTGTAAGGTTCGTGATCGTTATTTACAGTTGAGATTTGACGTAGTGGGTTAATGTTAGCCAAGGATGCCTCTGAGAAGACGAAGAAGCCATTATCAACAGCTCACTGAGTTTGAACGAGGTCGTGTTATAGGGCTACGAGAAGGTGGGTTTTCTTTCCGCGATATTGCTGAAAGACTTGGCAGGAATGTATCCACTGTGCATGAGTATTGGCGGCAGTGGTCAACGGAAGGTACTGCCTCAAGACGACCAGGTTCCGGGCGGCCACGTGGTACTACTGAGAGGGAAGACCGTCGTATTCGGCGTATGGCCGTGGCTAATCGTACTGCGTCTGCAGCTGAAATTCGAGCTGACACAACGAGCTGACTACAGTGACACAACGAACTGTTACAAATCGGTTACTTCAAGGACAGCTCCGAGCCAGACACCCTGTACAGTGCATTCCACTGACTCCAAACCACTGCCGTTTTCGACGTGAGTGGTGTTAAGCTAGAGCTCATTGGAGGACGGAGTGATCTGTTGTGTTTTCTGATGAAAGCCGGTTCTGCCTTGGTCGCAGTGGTAGAAGGTTAGAAGGAGGCCAGGTGAACGCCTGCTAGTGACCTGTCTGCGGCCTAGACACACAGGGCATATTCCTGGAATTATGGTTTGGGGAGCAATTTCGTATGACAGCAGGGGCACTCTCGTGGTTATCCCACGCATCCTGACTGCAAATTCGTACGTCCGTCTAGTGAGACAACCTATTGCGCTTCCATTCATGAACAACATTCAAGGGGGTGTTTTCCAACAGGATAATGCTCGCCCTTATACCACTTTTGTAACTCAACATGCTCTACAGAGTGTCGACATGTTGCCTTAGTCTGTTAGATCACCAGATCTTTCTCCATTCGAGCACGTATGAGACATCATTGGACGAAAACTCCAGCGTCATCCACAACCAGCATTAACCGTCCCTGCATTGACCACCCAAGTGCAACAGGCAAAGAACTCCATCCCACAAACTGATATCCGACACATGTACGACACAATGCATGCACGTTTGCATGCTGGCATTCAAAATTCTGGCGGTTACGCCGGTTACTAATGTACCAACATTTCACATTTGAAATGGCTCTACCTGGGATCTTGAAACTTTAATCAATTAAATATGTTACCTAGACAAATGTATTCCTAAAATTTCATTACTGTATAATAATTTTTTCTTGGTGTTGAGATTTTTTTCCATCAGTGTATATCTTATGTTTTTGACAGTAAAATTCAAAATAAGTTTATGATTTTAATTTTTTTAATTGTAAAAATTTACTTTTATAGAATGAGGATTTTTTTTTTTTGCTTTTATGTAGATTTTTATAGAATTAAATAATATGAAAGCTGACATATTTTTCATGAAATAAAACGCTTATCATCAGAAAAACTCCAGATTTTGCAATATTTTCGAAATATTGAACAACGAGGAATAACAAATGACTTATCCACAATATTGTATTACTTAAACCAATATTCAAGAGACATTGATAGTTTTAACAAGTTTTTATATATTAATATTCTGATTCAAATTTACTAATTTTAAATTAATAATTTATTTAATTTCAGATTTTATTTTGAAAAAAAAAATTGCTGAATGCTTTATTAAAAAGAAATATTATAAAATATAGTATAGTATTGTCATATAAATTCCATTTTGAACAACATTGAGCAATTATGCGGAACTGATATTGAAAATCCTACGTAGAGCAACTCTATAAAATTGTTGATTTATAATGCAAATTATATACTCATTAACGCTTTCATTTTAGATAAGAGCAGCTCTTAGGTATCTCCCCTATAAGGAAATGCGCTCGGCCAAAAATCAACCAATACCAAACATATAAAATAAAATGCTACTTATAAGACCAATAGCAACATATTGCATATTTTGTGGCATGGAATGATTGCAAATCACGTAATAGATATAACAGCACATGTGCATATTGATATAAATAACATGCATCAATATAACATATTTGGAAAATACGATATGCACGCATATGAGCATATGAGTATTTTTGATCGCTTATTAAGAGATACTAATTCTGTTGGAGTTTTATTAGAAAAACCTTATAATTTCTATATTTTTCTATTGCCATTAAGGCACCATTTGTTAATTATTCCGCCTCGATTTTCATTAAATATGTAACCTGTTTTTTAAAGTTAATTAAACATATTCTATATTCTTGTACTTGAAATTTATGAGCTTGATTAAATAAATATTGCTAAATGATTGTTTGACTTTTTAAATAGGTTTAATGTGCAGCTGTTTGAGATTATAGAGGAATCTTCTTGAGGCATTAATAAATGATATAAAATAAGTTTAGATGTTATTTCACCATAATTCAAATTATCACAAACTTTTTTATATTCCCTATTTCCTTTTATTTTATTTCTATTTAATTAGCTATAAAGGATGACAAATAATTCTTCCGAAATACGATTTTTTTCTCAAAACTAATAATTGAGATAGGCTTGCTTTATGACTCCAACTGATGATACCTAGATCTTAGAACATAGAAAAAGAATTTTGCATTCCGACAATAAAAGAAAGTCTTCTTATCAAGAAATACAATCAAACCAAATTAGGAATCGAATTATATAATATTTACTGAAGAATACGTTAGCTATTTATTAGAAGACTCTTGGGCAATCCTTATTATTTCATACATCCGAAGAAATAGATGATACATCTCATAATAACAAAATGATCATTAATAAGAAAATATATTTCAGGAAAACTGAAATATTTGCAATATATAAGCTAATAGGCTGTTAAGGAAATTGATCCGATTTTAATGATTACATTTGAACAAATAAATCAAAAATTTATCATTTTGAAACAAATCTAAATTCTGAATATAATGGTTTGAAGCAGATATCGATATTGAGAATCAGTTACTGATTATATGCTGTATTTTAAATTTAGATGATAGAAAATGAATGTTTTTAAATATAAGTGATGAAGTGAATACAGATATGTATACCTATGACTATCAATTATATTAAGAAAATAAATTATATCATTATCAAAAGTATAATGTCAGTTATACTTTTACTTTTTAAAGAAAAACTATGTATATAAAATTATATTTTGAATAAATATATCTTATTAATTAACAGTCAATAATGGTTAATCATTAAAAATTTTTCTTCCACAGCTGAGGGATTTAAAATTTCTTTTTAATGTATTTAGATATTCTAAAAGTTTTAATTAACAATAATTCTTAAAATATTTCACACAGTAAGAACCAAAAAATAGTTTTGAGTAATTTAAAAGTAAGTATGAGTAATAATATTTGAAAATGTTGACATTCTTATTGCACTTTAATATGTTTAAATATACTATCCCATCCATTATTAAGTAGATTTTACTTAATAACACTAAAATGAATTTAGTTATTTGATTTAATGTGATTTAATTATTATTAAATTTTATAGAAGATCTTTGAATGTAAATGTATTTAAAAGAATGCATTTTGAAAGAGCATATGCGTTTCAATTCATTTTCTGTAATTCAAGGCCCCTTTCAGAAACTTTCCAGAATGTGGGGTAAAAATTGTTTAAATTATATATGAAAAACTAAGTCTACTGCATTAAAACAATAAAAAAAAATCATTTAATAATATATTTTTATGTTGATTGAAATCTTCATTTTGCCAAAATGAATTTGAATAAAGAACATTTAGAAAACATTTAAATTATTAAATTAAACATTTAAATCATGTATTTACAATGCAATTCAGTAATTGTCCGTTTAACAAAATTTCACGTAAAAGATAATTAAAAATTCCACCGAATATCAAGATTTGAAATTAATTGCTGTAGTTTTAGGACATGTAATATTTATTATGTCTTTGTAAATCAAAGTGGCCAATATTTCTTAAATCACAAAATAAGCCCTTTTAGAAAGAGCTTTTAATGACATTTGTTCGTTCATATTGAAAATTTCTCTAACCAGATGGTACACAGGTACTATCGGTATTGTAAGAAGCATCAGGATTTTTTATTAGTTTTAATGATGGAATAGACAAAGTGGTCAGACACTGAATAAATTAGTTTAAACACATTGTTTTTGGAAAATCAGAGAGAGCCTAGATAATTCCCCCATTCAAAATATATATTGCCTTAACAATGTTAATAGACTTTTTTTTTATCTCACTTTAGATCGTAATAAAAGTTTTTAATTTGACATTTTCAAAGTGAAAAAGATATTTTTCTGAAAAAAGCAATGATAATTTAAAATTCATGCTAATTTTTTCAACTATGGAATATAAAAAAGATTACATATGCAATAGATTATCAAAAGCAAGACACTAATTTCTTTAGTTAAAGAACTTAAATGGGAAAAAACACCCTTTTTTTGTTAAATAATTTAAAACATTTTCTCAGTATTTCTCTATTATTAAAAATATTATTCTTTCAGAAATAAGTTTTTATATTTATTTTTTGCAAGACTGACATCTTAAAGGTGATTTGACATACTTTTCATCTAGAGACACTTTAAATATCTGATAATTATCTTTTTCAGCAGATTTAGGAAATTATTTTGCAAAATTATGGGAATGTCAATTCTAATCTCTCATATTGATATGTTTTTTAATTTAATTTTATTTTTTTATTTGCAAATTTTAAGTAATTTTTATGTATTTTTGTTATATATATATATTTTGTAAAGTTCTGAAACGATATAAATTTGATGTAACTATAAAATTTTCCTTTACAGAAGAGAATGATTGTCTAAAATGAGAGAGAGAGGCCTTTTTTGAAACTTTAAAATGATTTTTTATAAAACACTTTTCTCATGAGAATGAGAGAAAAATTGTCGAAAAAAGCTATGTCCAATTTATGGATAGTTAGAGAATATATGTTAAGGATAGTAAGAATATTAGCTAGGATAAAATTAAATTCCAGGACTCAAGGTTCAAATGACCACTTATTTTAAATTCATTACTTAGTGTTTTTTTTTCGCTGCAAACAGAACCTATATACATAATTTTTCAATTTTATTGATTTTCACCTATATCGTAATTCAGAAAAATTTATAACCTGCTCAACAACTAATTAACAATGCTTACAAAAATTGTTAAGACAATATTTGTATGCTTGAATTGTCAATTTTCATCATAAAAAGAGCATACTTCTTTCTAATAATGTAACTCAAAATGCATTCACATGTATATATGTTATTTATTCTGCAGCAGGAATTTGTCGTTTGAAAATTTGCTCACATTTCATTGAAATTTGCGAAATACTATGCATAGAAAAAAAAACGCTTAAGCATTTTTAAATTATAAATTTCAGGGTTATTCTAAGCCAATATTTAAAAGGGGTGAAATGATGTTGTGTTATCAAAAAAATGTGATAGTTATGATTCCTCAGGCTATAAAAATAGATTTATTTTACATATATTAGTTATAAAAAATATAATTTTACGCTGCTGGTCGATGTTCAAAACTCAGAATATTCAATTTTTTAATCATTTTCAAACGTTTTATCATAAATATAAGTTAATTTTCTAACGAAACGGCCAAAAGTTTTAATGGCAATCATCTGATTTTTCAAAGAAATAACTTTTTACTTCATTGTGAGCATAATGACTGCTTTTTTATTTTAAATATCACTACTGAAGGAATTTTAGCCTTATTTTTAACCCAGGGTGTTCGATTATTGATATTTTATTCTATGAGCATAAATCAAAACGCTGAAATAGTTTTGAAAAATTGAAATCAAGCTTTTATTTTACTGTGTCACAAAAAAGTTTTCATCACATATTTGAATTTATTTTTTTAAATGTAAAATCAAAATGCAGTTTGTTTACTACTTTTGACTTATTTTTAGAATTTCGTTAATTGAAAATGCAATATTTTTTTACAGGGAAAGAATCTTTTTAAAATTTTAATGAGTTATTCTGAATTCCGAGTATATAGTTTTACAAAATTTCCTTTAAATATGTACTTTTGTTTTCATAACATTTTTATGATGTTTTATTTTTTAGAATTGAAATTTTTAATGCTTAAAATGAATATTTATTTGATTTTCTTCTTTTTTTCGTTATGATTTTTGAGCAAAGCATTCCACGTTATACCCATATTAATAATGCATTTTTTTAGATGGTGTTGGTATGTGGTTGATTGGGAATGTATAGAAAAAAGCGGTATAAAATTTAAAGACCTTAAGCACAATGTTTTTTTATTATTTTTTAAAATAAAAATATTATTAAAAATTAATTATTAATTATAATAGAGGCAAAATGCGTGGGAACAGAAGAAAATGTTACAAAAATTCATGCCCGTCATTCATTTTGTAATCCATTTTTTTTTTTTTTTCATTCGGCTGCTTAGCAACATTTTATACAAGCTTTAAATAAAGTTTGTATAACTGGATTTAAATTATAAACATTTCTTTGTTTACATTTATTATTGTTTGATTCTTTAACTATTAAAGAGATTTACTTTAGACAATATATATTAAGATTTATTCCAATGATGAATATATTTCAATTTATGAGGAATTTTTTACTGATTTAAATTATTGAAAATATAAGAAAGATAAATATTACTGCTCATAATTCTTTATATCCTTCCTTATAATCATACGGATATATTATATGAGAATTAAATATTTTTTTCACTTTTTACTGAATAGAATTATTTAAAGATATGGTATTGAACCTGATGCAAAATCTGCCAATTTTTTCTTCTATAATCAAAATACAAATATTTGGATTATTTCTATCATGTTCTCCCTTATTTTACTCATGATTTTATGATGAAAGATACTTTGATAAATGTCATTTTCGTTTTATATTTAGTAAATGCATTATATTAAAATGTAATATATATATATATATAAATTAGCATTTGAAAAAATCCAAATAATGAAATAAAACACCTGAAATATGTGATGCATAAGGTTTCAAATTTATTTAATATATTCAGGATTTGCGGAATGAATAGTAAAGGATAATTATTTACTGTATAAAAATACATTTAATAATATGGTAGGCCAATAAGAATATATTAAAATACAATTGAATATTTTGACAACTGATTTTCTATAGTTTGTTTTTCTTCCGAACACCCTAGAATTTTGTAGGATGTACTAATCTAAGGCTTTCTCATTCATAAATTTATTTCAAACTACACACACATATATATAACGGAAAAAGAATGAAAAGATATATTTCTAATTTTTGGCTTTCCTATTTTTGCTGTTATTCTTATTACAAATTATTGGAAGCCATAAAAATGGATTCTGTTTTAGTCAATTAGAGTAATTCATCACTGTACACTTTCAAACGAGTAATTTGTTGTAGAAATATAATTTAGAATTTGTTTTAGGATAATATATAGAATAATCTATTACACATACAAAATTACTCTAAATCTGGCATATACGCCTTTTTAAGTTTCAAGTTTATAACTAATTAAAATAAAATATTACTTAAATTGAGCTTCAAAGCATTATCACAATGCACTATTAAATTAATTACTAATGAATTAATACATCAATTGAATACAAAAATACTTGGAATAACATTTCATAAACATCATGCATCTAATTTGTTAAGTATTTTAGATTACATTATAAGCAAATGAATAGATTTTCTTATTAGAAAGAATGCTTGGAAAAAAAGTTCATTTTTCAGAAAAGATCATGAATCCAATAACTATTTGGGAGTATATTTCTTGGAATTACTGTATTTTCAAATGAAATTCTTCTTATAGGAATATAATTTTGGAACTTTTAATGAAAATATATAGAATATTCTATTATAGATATAAATGAAACCTAATTTTGTGTACTAACGTATGCATCGTTTTCTGATAAAATTTTATAAATAATTATACTTCAGTTAATTTTTTAAAATATTATACAATGCAATATTAGATTAATTACTAATGCATTTTTACAACAACTGAATAAGAATATATTTCCAATATCATTCTAGAAAAATATGGATTTATTTTGTTACCTATTTTATATTACGTTATAAGGAAATGTACATAATTTCTAGTTAAAAAGAATGCTGATAAAAGAAAGGGTTTTTTTTCAGTGATTCCGACTAATGACTCCGAATTAATTGCTTGGAAGCATGGGTGAAAAAGTCAAATTCCTTTTACTGCTGCATTCAGAAATAGTTCTTAATCTGGTTTATTAACATATTACCATTTTTTCTGTTTCGATTTCATGAAGAATTGAAATAAAATATTACTTCAATCAAACTTTTGAATATTACAATGCCTTATTAGATTAATTATTAAGACATTATTTTAATACAAAAATATTAGGAATGACATTCCAAAAAACATCTTTCCTTTGTTACATTATTTAGATTGCGTTATAAGCAAATGCACTGAAACTCTTGTTGTAAAGAATGCTAATAAAAAAGTTCTTTTTTTTCAGTAAAGATCACGACTCCTACTTAATTGTTTGGAAGCATGGGAGAAAGTGTCGAATTCTTTAAAAGTGTATGTGATCACAAAATAAATACTTCAAGAGAGCGTATTACTTGGTCCTTGGAAAACTTTTTTCCTTGCATCTAGTTTCGATTTCATTAGATTTTTAAATCCTATTAACTATTTCTTTTAATCCTTTCTTTTCACGTAGAAACAGATTTTTCTTTTTTTTTTTGTTTGAGTTTCAGTGATCATAATAACGGAACTCAACTAGTTTCTACAACTTCTCATTTCGTAACATTTCCCTAATTAGGTGACACAGTTTTTAACATTATTGTAAAGGGAACAAGATTTTTTTTTTGAATTTCTTTCACTCTTGGAATAGCCAAAGTGAACTAATTAGACTCGAATAAACTAGTTAACATGGCTTCCTTTTTTGTCCAGAAAGCACAAACTTCTAGACTAATTCATTTCCCAGTGTCAATATAAAAATTATTCTGCACCAATAAGGATTGTTTTTTTGCATAGTAATCATAAAAGTCTGTAAATGAGTATCTGAAAACAAAAATATTATGCTGAAAGTGATGAAAAGAATTAAATTTTATTGAATTTTGTTTAGATAAGAAAAAAAATTATAAATTACAAATTGTGATAATCATCGGTTCATTTTTAATTTCTCTAGCAAGCAATAAATTGATAAAATGAAGCAGTGCCCTCCCCCTAGTTTTTCACCAATATGGCTACCAACGGAACGTTCTTCTAGCACACCTATTATGTTTTGTTTTCTATTTTTTACAACAGCTCAGTTGTACATGAACTACAAAGATTTTATGAAAGATGTTATTGAAAAATAATAAAAACTAAAGATAAAGGATTTTAATTTTGTTCTTTATTATAATTGAATGCTTTTTTCTAGCAATTGATAATAAATACAATTCTATTTTTTATGTGAATACGCAGACGAAATATTAATTTTCAATTGTTATGCACTTTGAAAAATCGCCAAGAAATCGTAATTTAAGAAATAGTCTGCTTTCTCACATTAAAAGACAGCTGCAATGGGATTCTTCACAGTTCTCATAATTCTTTTACTGCTGCAACGTTCGGTAGATTAATAATTTGTTATGTAGGTAATTGTGTAAGAATGAATGAATGTCAGGCAAATGTATTTTGGATCTGATAATGGTTGAAGGATGGGTGGAATATATATATCTAATACTAAAATACGAGGAATGGTTGCCAAGTCGAAAATCGCCCCAGAATTAATAAACTCCGGTAAACTTGGGGGTCTGGGGTTTTTGGCCACGAGGAATCGATTGGCGCCGGTTTTGAAGCGCTACTGTCGAGCAGTTCGGAGTTACAGATAGAATATTTTCAAACTTTATTAGTTCGCCATAATGGCTACTTAAATTTTCAAGCGGTAGCGTGTTGCCATCTATAGCCAATATGGCGAACTAATAAAGTTTTATGTTTATGCTGTTATAGGTTTATAATATGTTTCTTATGTATGTATATATGTTTGGTTTTTCTAAATAAATTTGTCAAAAATATTGAACTTTAACACACTTCAATCTTTACCTTTACTTTACCTTTGTATAGAATAGTTCCCTTCCCAAACTCTAACTTTGTTTAGAATAGTTTACAATGGTGCACTTTAATCAGTTATCTTTTCACCAATGGTTTCACAAATTTTCTTATGGCATGTATTGTTTTGATAAATCACAATTAAAAATTTAAATCTTCGAGTTAGCTTTGATATCTGTTTTCTCCGAGCAGAGCTCGGTCACCCGCTGGTATATATATAAAGAGAGAGAGTTTATGAAGTTAGGAAATGATATTTATTTGCATGTACTGTTCCTGCTATCCACACATGTTCAATGTGCTTGTGAAGCTACTAAATTCCCGCTCCCACCCGTAGCGAATCCACAGGATGTCTTTTTAAGTGAAAGAATTGTGCCCGGTGCCATCTTCATATGCCGATAGGTATCGCATGCTCTAAATTTTTCTCTTTACACTACAGACCGGCGCAGGCGGTTTGAAAAACATCTACCAAATTGTTCGTATAAGCAGCGATAGTGATCTCAAAAGTTAAAAAATATCAGTTACAAATTGAATAAATCTCAAATTAAAATCAATAGTCTGATACTTCTCAGTTAAGATCCTAATTTTAATGCGTAAAGTGGTAACCATAATTGTTTCATATAAGTGTTTAGTTTGTTCGCCATCTTTATTGGCGACCTTGGTATCCTTGGGGCAGCAAGGGGCACATTATTCTTCTCTTTTACCCAATAAATTATAAACAATAACTTTTGATGTAAACAACAATGAACCAAACTCAACAATTATAACAGATAATTTTTATTCATTAATAATTGAAACATTTACTAAACGTTTATTTACAAATTGTAGGGAAAAGATATACGGTTTTGAAAATCTGAATGTAATCATAATACTAATTCCACAAATAAATTTGCAAAAGCAAAAACTCTAGGTACATTAAACATTTTAATAAGAACTAAAGCCTCAATGATATCTATTTCTATTTTCTTGCAATTTCAAGTTATTCTTGTCACATCTATTTAACGATCAAGATCGAAGGTGTGATGTACACAAAAATGAAATTAGTAAAATCTGTAAAATGGAAATTTTACTAAATGCATTTTACGATTATATTAATTATGAATATTTCTCTTTGTAATCTTTAGCATTCATTCATTGCACACGATCTGTTCATTTATGATATATAAGCATTTTCAACAACTTGATATGAAAATCTACTTAAATTCTCTTCGTGTGCCCTATTAAAATAAACAATGCACTACAATACAAACTATTATAAAGTACAATCAACCCAATTCAATCATTTATATCAATGGGAAAAAATAAACTGGAAACAGAACTCTAGTTTCCAGCGTTAAGTGGTTATATACTGTGAACTTTTTCTGCTCCTCAAATATATAAATTCAAGAAAAAAATATTTATTTTATTTGTACAACGAATTGCATTATACGCACTAGAAGCCATTTTTCACCATATCCACTATAAGCCACTTTTCACTATATATATTATAAGTCAGATTTCATTATATGCGCTATATGCCATCATTAGCTTAATTCATTCATTTGAAGCAAAGAGGAAAAAGGATCTACAGAAAAAAAAAATCTTTCAAGACCATCGAGATGCAGTGGGTTTCTTTCTGTTTCTCAAATATATAAATTCAACAAACAATATTTATTAAATTTGTAAAACAAATTCAACACATGAAATTCTCTGTCGTAGGGTACCATTCAGAAAAATTTGCTTCAAATTTAATTGTTTACAAACTACCGTTTTTCTACATAATTTAATATATTAACTAATGCTACTATTTTTAACCCAGATAAGCCTGAAACTAAAATTTTCTGAAAATTTTGAAAAAAGTTAAACTAACTGTTAAAATAACTGTCTTTTTTATTTTTTCTAATAAAGCTGACACGTTTCTTACTGCAAATCATAAGACTAAATAATCTTAGATAAAGAGGGTATTCTGATATTTTTTTTTATTTCTACTGTCCTAAATATAGGACAGTAGGCTTATCTGGGTTAATCTTTGTACAAGTACTGTTCTTAAGTAATTCTGAAGCCTTATAAAAGCTACAAAGGTTCAGTTATACTCATCAAACCCAAATGAATTAAGAGTGTTCCATATATATGTCAGACAAGTTATGAATATCTTAAATGTAATCGCATTGTAAAATATGATTTGATAATATACTTCCATTCGTCTAGTACGGATATAAGTTAAATGTCCATATTAATTCAATGAAGTTTCAAGTTATTTTATTTTTCATTTATTTCTAATATATTCATGTTCTGTTTTTAGACAACAAAAAGAAACTAAAATATTTCAAGTTTTCCATGAAGTGCAGAACATTTAATGATGTAAAAGATTAAACATACGTTTGGATAACTCAGTCTTAAGAGAACAAGTATGCTAGGAATTTAAAAGAAGCTAATTTTTCTACAAATTGAATTAAGAAAAAGAATAATTTGAAATTCATTACACTTTTATGATTTTTAAGTTTGAGATACACTGCAGTTATAAATCGTAATAAAATAATTAAATTTCATAAATTTAGTTTAAATAATTTAATATTATTTTTATATAAATATGAAATAATATTAAAAAAACTACCAGTAGAAAAGTGAAGCAGAGTTTATGAAACTAACGTAAAAGCAAATATTTCTTGAGTCTAAATTATTAATCCTTTGCACTTGAAAATGTAATTTGATGCAAAATAGTTCACTTAATACAGAAACGTGTAATGTTTCGAAAAATAAACATGTAAAACTATTTCAAGTTAAATTTCCTCCCAAAACTTAATTTAAACCTTTTTACCATTCTGTAGGTATTTTTGATAATTAAAATGGAAAATAAATAAATAAAACGACAAAAAGATGCATGATTTGAATGGTGAGATGCACTTTCCGAGTGCAAAGGGGCAAAAGATAGATACATTGTATTTAAAATGCTTTAATGCTGCTACATTTAAAATACAAATGAACGTCCATGTTAGAAATAGAAAAGAAAAATTTTAATTTTAAAAGCAAAAATGCATTAAATGAAGTATGAAAACGAAATAAGTAATCTGTCATGAAAAGTTTACAAGGGTCAGGGAAGAACTCAAGAAATCAAATTAAGGAATTTTTTTCTCTTGCGAGTAGTCTGACTTTCGTCCACATATTGATCTCTCGAAACTTAAAAACCCATGAAATTGAGGTTTTCGAAGAAATTAATTATTATCAATAAAGCGATGACAATAAATTATATAATAAAAATAAAAAGTTATTTTAAAATACAAATCTAAGTAAGACAACAACTAATTTGACCCTAACCAAACCGAGGCAAGACCACAAACAAACTGTAAAACAAAAACAGAAAAACCACCAATAAAATATAAAAGAAAAAAAAAACTTACCAATTGAAGCCAAAATAACCCAAAAGCTTTCATAATGAAAATTAAACTTAACACTGTAGGCTATCACACCAAACTAAAATCAAATTTCCCGCGTTTTAGCGCGGGGAACGCCTCCTCATATATGAAATAAATTCAACTATCTCAGCGCCATCTATTGAATCATAAAAGAAAAACCTGCAAAAGTAACTTCAGGTGCATAAATATTAAAATATATATTAATAAATAAATGGAAATTGCTATGAATGATAATGAAAAAGTAAACTGCTTTTTCAATTAAATAATCTGAACGATCAGGAAACAGAGCAAATTGTAAATAATGCAATCAAAAGCTTTCGAGATTCCCTTCCTAATAATATCATCCTATTGGATAACTTCCAAATCCCTACTGGATAACTTCCAAATCCCTACTGGATAACTTCCAAATCCATACTGGATAACTTCCTTAATTTCTTAGTCAATATAATCCATATTAGCCTAACTCTTGGACACTTCCCCTCTGCATGGAAAACAGCTGCAGTAATTCCTATTCTAAAACCAGGAAAAGACCCAACCGACCCTGCAAGCTGTAGACCCATATCTATTCTTCCATCAATCAGCAAAATAACTGAGCAAGTTATTCTTAACAGACTAAACTCCCACTTGATTAAATTTGATATTCTCATACCTGAACAATTTGGATTCAGCGAAAATATCTTCACGACCCACCAACTCCTTAGAGCCGTAGAATTCATTGAACAAGGTTTCGAAGGTAAACAAAAAACTGCAGCTGTTTTTCTAGACATTCAGAAAGCTTTTAACAAAGTTAGACAAGACGGCCTTATTTACAAACTCATCAACTACAATGTGCCCCCAAACCAAATTATCACATCTTATGTTAGTTTTAGATCCTTTAAAATAAAGGTTAATGATGCCTTCTCCGACATCAAACTCATCCATGCTGGAGTTCCGCAAGGATCTAAACTAGGACCAATTATCTTTTCCCTATTTATTAATGATATCCCCAAACAATTCAACCTCACGTTGTGTATCTACGCGGAAGACACAGCAATACTAGTCAGAAATAAAAACCCTAATTATATTACAAGAGCAATCAATAGACACCTCAAAGCTCTTAAGGACTGGTTCAGAAAGTGGAAAATAGAAATCAATGCAAGAAAAACTGAAGCTATCCTTTTTTGTTTTAAGAAAACTAAAACATCCCCCCTTTAAAATTAAAGATAAGATTATCCCGTGGTCTAAGGAAGGCAAATACCTAGGTATAATTCTAGATAGGAAATTAACTTGGAAACCCCACTTTACTTATATAGCTAAAAAATGTCGAGACCTAACTCGTAAATTCTACCCCTTAATCTCTTGAAACTCCAAAATGAGTAGAAATAATAAAATGTTTATTTACTCTGCCTACTTGCGACCAGTAATTACTTATGCCTGCCCTGTGTGGGGATACGCTACTAAGACGAATCTTAGAATAGTAGAAAACTTCAAAACAACTTAATCAGAAATATATGCCATACGAAATACTATATGCACAATACAAACCTATGCCTGAATTACCCCCAACATAAAAAATTCATTAAAAAACTGTCACAAAAATTCTTTAATAACTTAGAGCTTATCGATAACGAAGCAGTAAGCAATATTCGCAGATATGCCCCATCTAATAATTCCAAAAGACGTAGAAACATACTTCTTTAACTTTAATTATTACTTAATTTCATCCTCTCCCTCATCATTTTAATTAATCTTAACGTCAACTTCTTCTTAATCCTATATTCGGAATTGTTAAACCATTCCAGTCAAGGCAGCATGCCCCCACACTCTCTCCATTGCGATAGCCAATCACAATGAGTCCTGACACTCGCCACCTCACCTTCTTACCCAGCCAGCAAATCACATAAATACCTGCAGTTCCTCCATTACCTTATTAAGATTATATTTTGATGCTTCGATAAAAAAAATTATTACTTTTTTTAAAAATCTCGTTAGATTGTGAGAAAATAATTTTTTAAAACTTTAGAGAAGTCGAAATGATTATTATTGTTTTCAAGTTAAATTCATCTTTTTTATCATAAACACCCACCGACGCTTTTACATTAGATACATGTTTGTTTGAATCCATATAGGTAGTTTTGTATTGGTTTTAGCTCTTTTAAGTTAATCATTTTTTTATAACAATCAATAAAATCTTCTGCATAATCTATGTTTCTCAAAAGCAAATTATTCAATAAATCACCAAACATTTCTTAAAATATATTTCTTTAATATTTTCCCATAATAATGCAGAAAACAAATATTAGCGAAATGCTGTTCTCATTGCAATTCACTTCATTTATTTATAAAAACAAGCAATATAAAAAAGTTTTGAAATTCAATTTCTACACGTCAACAAAGAATAGTTTTATTTTAGTTCCTTTTTATTAAATGCTTATCAAAAATTTATTTCCCCACGAATTGAACTCGCATTCTTCACATTCGCGTGAAAAAAACTTAAACCCTTGCAATTTATCGATTGAGTTATTGATTGCTGGTTTTAACTTTCATTGCAAACTTATTAAACTCTATTTAAAGTATTAAAGATTAATTAAAGTATTATAAATATTTGAAAAACCGTATTAGCATCAAGTGTCATCCACTATAAGTTTAAAAAATTGTATTTGAACTTGAATTATGAGTAAAACATATTGTATTAACTATTGAAAATTGGAACAAGATATATAAATAAATATATGGGGAATGTAAACTAATGGTAGGGATTGAATTAATCCCCTTAATTTTTCACCGTATTTTTTGGAAACATTAAATTTACATAATTTAAATTTTTATTTTAAAAAAATTAAAATCCCTGTTTAAATGTTCGTTATATGTAAAAATACACACACCTATTAATTTCTCATCAGAAATGTGTATAAATTTTCAAAATCATAAGTTTATTAATATTATTTTTGTCTTTTTCGAATGTTAAGAACTTATTAATTTTTGTTACTATTAATTATAAAGCTGTCTACATTTTTAATTTTATTCAGGTAATTTTTAAATATTTAAAGAAGTGTTTTTATATAACAATTATGATCACAATTGCTGAAAGTCATAAATATAAATTTTAAAAATTTTTATGTAATATGACTGCTGGGAGCAAATGAAAATAGCTTAAGTAAGAAGTTTTTATCTTAGTCCTTTTAGGAAAAGTTAGAATATTTTTTCTATTTTTTTTTCCTGGTCCTATTTAAAAAGTAAGGTTTATTTAGAATTATATTATAGTAATAGTGAATTTCTATTTTAGATTTTTTTTTTTAATTTCTCTTCTTAAAGTTTTGATTTTATAAATTCCAAGCTATTTGGATCTAGCCACCATTAGAGATAATTTTAGGTTTCATTTTCTCTGAAATCCTCAATTTACATTCATTGAATTCTACATGAATATCTACATGATATTTCTGGATAAAATGAAATTAAGATTCTTTTAATATTTAACTTTTCTCTCTTTCTCTTTCCAAATTTCAAACCCTTTCCCATTAATTTTCTAAGGGTGTTTAAATTAATAATTTTTTAAATTTTCTATATATATATATATATATATAGATAGATAGATAGAAAACTCTCTTAGATACTTTATTAAAGTTTTCTTTCTCTAAAAATTATTTAAAGAAATTAAACTTATTATGAAGGCTGTTTTAATCTAAATCCCAGTAATCTTCACCATTTAGCTCAATATTAAGTTCATATGGAAATAAAGTTTTTCAAATACAAATATAAATATTTTCTAGATCTAATATTTTTTCTAAAGCAAGAATGATATTAAACAAAAGATAAATTATGATATTATTAAAATCATGACAATGGAAGTGTAAAAATTATTTGTCAAAAGACAGAATTTTTATGATTTTCCAATAGCATATCTATGGCTATTTACTCTTTTGCTGAGTTAATAACCATATATGAAACTGTTTTACCCTATAACATTCAACTCATATTTCTTGTACCAAATCAACTATCATTAGCGGTCAATATCTGGAAGAAAATCAGACCCCTCGCAGAAATCATCTCTGTTTTCAATCCTTGCGTGAGGGTAGCCCTTTTATAAAGTCTGCCGGTCTGATTCTTTTTTTTTTACTATATTTACTTCATTTCATGGATTTTTGTTTAAAAATTAAAATGTTTCTAATTATTTTTAATTTGGATTAATATTATATAATAAATTAACATAAGATATAATTAATTAATATCTTCAGTAAATATAAAATAGGTAAGATTTCCTTTTGAAGATAAAATTCATTCGAGAATACAAATATATGTCTATGTATACATACATATATATATATATATATATATATATATATTTCAACTAAAAAAAAGGTTTTCTGAGCCTTTGTCATGGAAATCATGACATTACAATATCATCTTGGGACTTTTTATATGCATTAGAAATTATGGGAATATATGTCGTTACAATAAATCCCGTTTATGTTAATAGGGAAAAATTAATTTTTGTTCATAAATTTGTGTCATTTTTTTTATCTTTTCCGTTATAAATGCTTTCTCAATGTAATGTAAAACAACTTTTTTTTCTAAAGCACTTTTTTCATCCTCAATTCTTCCAAAGGACAAGGATTTTTTCCCACTTTTTTTCGTCCCAAATCACAAAAGAGAGCATGAAAAACTCTCGGAAAAGATTTCCTGCATGGTAAATATTACGTACATTTAAAAGAGGGCTCCCGATCCTATTTTTTTCATTTCCGACTCCTTACGTGGTCAGCTCTGAAAATTTATTTGCTCTCTTCTTTTTGATACTTTTTTCCAGTCACTTTAAGTGAAATTCACAAAAAAGAAGGAAATGGAGGTACGCTAAAACAAAAAAAAAATGTTAAGGAAGTATTATGAAATATCACTTGAAATAGTCTGGAAGGAATTAAAAAAAGTTCACTTGTTTGCATAAGACTTTCTTACTTCATTTATTTTTTATTTTTATCTCGCTTCACTCTCGACTGCGTTTCTCTTGATCTTCCTCTCAAGTCCAAACTTCATGAGTATGTGCAATATGATTATCCCTTCCCTTTATACCGATTGAAAGGAAGAAAGTAAATCTAAGCTCATGAGACCGTTTTTCATTCTGAAGGCTGGGGAGGAGAGGGGGCATACGGAAATTGAATCCTTCTAATGTAAAGCTCTTTGTTTTAAAAAGCAGAATCTTGCATACTGATAGCAAAATTAGATTGTTTAAATGAGTTTTATGTTTTGTGTTCAAATTTAAATTTTCTGTGTAAGCAGAGATTAAATTAAGATTTCAGATCTTGCCCCCGAAATGCGATTTGCAGTTTCAGAGTTTTAGACATAGAAAGGATAACATTAATTCCATCTTTATTCTTGCCTAAAGCTCGTCCTCTTCATTTCACAGCATAGAATTTTAAATACTGATAGTAAAATATATTGTTCAAGCAAAGTATTTTATTTGTGTTTTTTTCTGTTTTGTGTTCAAATTTAACTTTTTGGTTGAAGAATAGAATAAATAAGGCCTACAAACCCTGACGCTAAAAATGAATTTGTAGTTTGAGAGATTTATAGGTATTAAAATCAAGGAATTAATTTCACTTCATTTCTTAACTAGAACTCGATCTCTTTATTTTAAAATGTAGAATTTTGCATACTGACAGCGAAATTAGGTTGTTTAAGTGAAGTCTTTAATTTAAGAGCAAACATAAGACTGTTACAAAAATGAAATCTGTATTTATCAGTTGACATTTGTAGCAAAGGAAATTACAAATTTTATATATATTTATATAACAACCATAAAAGCATTAAAATAATTAAAACCCATTTCTTGAATCCACAAAAATTAAATCGAAACTAATTAGATCGAAATTGAAATTAAAATTTAATTCGGAATTAAACAATAAAAAGTTCACAAAAATGAAAAGTAAATGAAATAAAACCTATTTATGAAACAAATCTAAATTACTATAATTAAGTAAAAGAAACAAAAATGGAACTAATTACGGAAATGAAACTAAAAATTGGAACCGAAACTAAATATTATTTCGGATTTGAACAAGTTTAAAATTTAAAAACCTATCATTGTACTTAGTGAGCGCAAATGCAGCTACTACTATAATACAGATGAATCTAAATAAATTAATGTAAGCTAAGTAAGAAGGAATACAACATAATCAAAATTACAACAAATG
>JAPMOQ010048382.1:4729951-4742192 GCA_026543055.1 Argiope trifasciata
TATATATATATATATATATATATATATATACTTTCCATTTATGGAAAGACTAAGACGTAGTTTTGTAATTGAGTTTATATTTTTGGTAATTAAAAATTTAACATAGTTACGACTTAAAAATATATATTTAACGCTTCTGAGAGCACTAACGGAGCAGGTGCTATTTTCAGAGAGAGACCGAACAAAGAGATTTAAATAGCTATGTTTAGAGTTATAAGGTTCTTATATTTGAAAATTATGAAATTAATTTTTTTTAAATCTATGAACCTGAATGATTATAATTTATATACTACTGTCCTGCACATATTCTTGACAGCAGATCCAATAACGGTACTGAAATCACTAAAATTAAAATTGTTTACTCTTTTGAATAGCTTTCTTAGTTTTTATAGGGAAAACACCTGTTTTATTAGGCACTGTTTGAAGATGCGAATTCCCTCTAAGGTTTCCTTCTTATATAGAGAAAATGAAACTCGGATATAGGATTTTTGTTAGCTATTTTGTTGCAACCAAGCATAATAAGTAATGAGAAAATAAACAAAAACACATTAAAAAATATTTTCAATATTTGAATAAGGACTTGTATAACAAAGAACCAATTTGAAGATATCTTAAATAGTAGTATTTAGCAAAAATATTCAATTTGTTCAAAATACTATCAAACAAAAATATAAGGCAAAATTATAAGAATGAAATGAAGTCAAATGAGTTGATGCTGAAAGTCCCGATCAGCAACAACAACGAAATACCAAATCAAAAGTCATTATTCACAAAATTAATGGGGGAGTTAAATTTTATAAATATTATTTTATTTGATAAATAATAGGTATAAATAATAATCATGACCAATGCATTAGCAACTAGTGGGTTGTTGTCACTCCTACTAATTTTATGTTTCCTGTTTCTTTTGCATCTTATTCCAACTGGCAACCCAGTTATGATTTAAGTAAAATATGGTGTTTTTACATTAAGTGGAATTTTTATACTTTACGTTCTTTCATCTTTATGATGTACGGATCATTAGATCAATTTTAAGTTCCTTCATTTGTAAATACGATCATCAGTTTTTATAATTATTATAAACAGCCACATGCAATTCTCTGTCTTATGTTAGATCAAAATAAACTGATTACGAAAACGAAAGTGGTGTTCGGAGTCATAACATGGTTATTTGTTCTTTTCACACTAGATTGCATTCCAATTTAAAACAATTTCCAGGTTAATCTTATGTAGACATGCAATTTCCAATAACTAATTCATTTAGCAGTAGCTTTAAAAATGTATTTAAAAATGTTCTTTCGTGTAAATGTTTGTGCTGAAGACAAATGATTAATCTTCAATGAAATCCTAGTCATATGTTGATAAAAATGAAAATATGCCTATGTTATAAAATGAAATAGTTGATTTTTTGAATTATTATAAGCATTACTGAGATATGTCTAATTGCATTTTTTTTTCAATATTCAAACATTGCTTCATAATAACATACATAAAGGATACCACGATTTTGCGACTCTTTTATCACAAGTAACAAAGGGAAAATGAAAACGAATAAAAATACGAGCCTTTTTTCTCAATGAGTACAAATGAAGAAAAGTAATGTTATTTCAGTATATTTTTCTATTTAGTTAACATTTTATTTTAAAGCCATTATAAAAGCTCTGAGGATATTGAGATTATTCAAAGAATAAATACAACTGAAATTACCTGCTAAAATATAAGCCAAAAATATTACCTTATAAAAATTATTACAAAGTGACAAAGGTACTTAAAGGCTTTTGTTAGACTGCTTAAGTAGATAGCACAAGTTAATTAAATCTAAGTTTGTCTATGCAAATATAACAATGAAAAATAGTTCGATGACTAAGCGATTAATATATTACTTGCTTATTACTACTAGAACAAGAAAACCATTTTTCTTGAAAATTCCTATTTCTTAAGAAATACAATTTTTATTCAGAAATCCTGTATACAGTACTTTATTTCATTTTAATAATATGTTCAAACACATTAAATAAGGAATTGGCCTTATTATTATTTACCCGAGTTTGTTTAATTTTTATAGAATACAATATTCTTTTCTGCAATGGTTTGAAAATGATATTGGAATGTGAAAAATAATTTAAAATATTGTAATTCTAAAATGATCTTTATAAATTTTAATTTAAAGTAAATATCATAAAAATATTAATATTAATAATATATAATTATATGTATGATATTCATCAATATAATATTAATAACAATTGTTATTATTATAAAAAATATTGTACATAATATAAATATTAATATAATTTGATAAATGCTTGCCAAATATAAGACCTTTCTTCCACAATCTATTAATTTGAATCCGTTTTGTTATCTATTAACGTATACAATAACCTTAAAAGGAAATACATTTATTAGTAATATTAAAATTATTTTATTCTTTTAAAATTAAATTTCAATTTTGCAACTAAAAGCAGTATTTATCAGTATAAACTTTTTTGTAATTTTCTCATAGCTTGCGATTCACGGCGATTATAATAATTGTAAATACGAAAAAAAATGTTCGGGCCGAGATATCTTGTTTGGTAGGGTGTTGAATTCGCATCCCTTGGTTTGTGAGTTTGAACCCTGACAGCCGAAGATTCTCCATGTGTCATGGTGGCTGGCGCAAGTATAAAACTCTGGTGGTCACAAAGTCCTCGATGTCGAGAATAATAACACTTGAATCAGAGGTGATCTTTCTCAGCTTTAGGTCTAAATTACAATATATGGATGGATGAATGAATGAAATGTATGAATAAAGTTCACCCCATAAAATGGTTGTATTACGCGTATAGCTGAGACTTATTAATAGCCCTAGATGCCCTTACTGTATAACAACAGACGCAAAAAGACTCAAACTTAGTCAGAGACTTGCTATAAAAAGTGTCATTAGAAACAACAACAAAAAAAGGGCACCTCAATAACAATCAGGCAATTTATTTTTTTATTTGCTACATTGAGTATTTATTCACATATTGGTATTCACATTCATAAATCATTTATAATTTTAACCTTTCTAAAATTTAAACTTTATTTTAATTTTTTAAATGTATTGTCTAAAAATTATCTACTTTTTAACGGTGTGATGCTTTGTCAGATATGCAGCATTTGTAGTCGTTGTGTTTCTATAGATGATACAACTAAAAAATATTCTACAGTTTCTATGATTCCCCTTTTTTTAAATTTTATTGAACTTTCTTGCTCAAATGTGATATGAATTGTTGTGTATAGTCTTCATTCACTACTTCGTTGTTTTTTCATATAGATGAATATGTAGGTCGCTTCTTAACATCAAGTTTTTTTTCCTGGTAAAATATTTCACAATTTGTTTGAAAGTTTATATAAAACAAATATAAAAGAAAAACAATTCTGACAGATCCTGTTCATTTCGAATGTATTTCACACTCTAGAGATAAATGATTGACATCAAGGATTTGCAATTTTTATTTTCTCATAATATATATTTTATTATTCTTGAATAAACTTAACCAAAACGGAAAAAAAGGATGTTTAAAAATTGTAAACATGAATGCTTGATGCTGATCATGAGCTGAAAAACTTATTTCATTATCAACAAAATAAATTAATTGAAAAATATTGGTTAAAAAGGGGAAGAAAGAATGAAGGAACGATAAATTGTAAATAGTTAGATCGTAAATTAATTTTTATTGAAATGAAAGAAAAAAATGCATTAACCTATTTAGTGTGTATTAACAAATAAAAACACTTAAACTCATTTAAATTTACTTTTATGCATATTAATTTTTACTATTCATATTTTTTATCATTTTTCTGCCAATTTATTTAATCAAACTCCATAATTCCCCAAATTCCAAGGTCGTTATAGTCATTGGCAGATAGTATCATTAGTTGCTCTTAGCATCTCGACGTATAAACTCCTTATGCCAACAACTATACCATAGGGCTTAAAAACGTAAATTGGTACATAAATTGGTAATGAAAAAAATTCAAATATAAAGAACGCAGAAATGTAAACAAAGAAAAATGGAAAAGCAAGAAAATACAAATAAGCAAAAAAAAAAAATGTTTAAAAATGCTCTCATACTAATAGGAGTATAAATGGAAAGTATATAGGTTAATCAAATGAAAAAATATTCAAAGTACAAATGTATGAAGCATATATATATATATATATATATATATATATATATATACAAAAACATATAGAAATAAAAACGAAACAATACCGGAAAATTAATAAGGTTTCACTGAATCGACAAAACAAGCACCATGAAATTTTTTTATAACGATAGAATAATCATAATGGGCAAAAAATCCATGGATGAAAAAACAATTGCATCCTGTGTTGCTGCGAACAGACTATTCGTGAATGCAGCTGGCAGGTATCGTAAGTATATGAAATGCTTCTTTTCCATTAAAAAATTATATTCCACAGTGTTATTTACTTTATATTTTCAATTATGCAATTGAGTTCATCACTTAGTACCTTATTGACCATTTATTGACAATCTTCGAAAGAATAATGTGATTTTAGTGATAGGTTGAATCAAATATTGATCAATTAAAATTTTATGGGAAGAGAAATTACAGAATAGTCATCCCATAATAATTAAAGACTTAAAAATAATAGCTATTAAAATATAGAATTAACTGCTAGAAAAACTGGCAAAAAATCAATTTCAAACAGTTTTAATGAAAATATAAATAGCTATTAAATCGATAGCGTGAGATATTTGATTATTTCTGTAGCATTGAAAGGAAACGTCTTAAAATAATCTGTGATACATTGCATCTTGTTATATGGAAATAAAGTTATGATATGATTATGAAATTATAAAGTAGACTTTTTGACTTTTCAGCTGCAGAATCTTCAAAGAATTTGCAGTCGTTATTGAAAAGTCATTACTCTGCTTCTTAACTTGAATAATTGAAGTAGAAATTTAATTTAAAATTTTAGTATTGTTGTCAATGAGTGTGAAACTATAACCGTAGTAGTGTAGTTTCATTGCTTTTCAGAATATAAAGAAAAAAAAAAGAAAAAAAAATTGCAGGCTTGCGATGTTTTATAGATTCAGAAAATTGAACTTCCCGTTTCTGGGAGTGATGCAGGAGCCAAACTAAGAATATACTTGTGAAGCAGTTTAATAGCGTTAAAATCATTTCTATTGCATGCAGATAAGTTCTGCAACAGTGTGCAACTAAAAAATTAAATTATTTGAAATTTCATTTAATGGAAATTAATTTCATTAATGCAGGAAAAATAAGTTATAATATGCATAAAGCTCAACTGTTTTAAAGATAAATGCAAAATAGTTTTATGGGTTTTAAAATTATATAATAGAAAATGCAGTTATATATTGCATTTAAAGACTCATAAGAAAAAATCTTTGAATCATAAATATTCATATAAAATTCTAAATAAAAGAAATTTGACAAATAACTATATAATTTTATTTTAACATATTTTAATAGCTTAATAGTATAACTGAACACTGAATTGGTACTTCAGTTCATTGAACATTTTGATTCCGGGAGTGCTATACATTAATCTACATTATTGTAAAGTACTTTAATGTGAAAGCGTACTTTTAATCTAGACAAAAGGGTTGCCAGCAGCGTAGTTTTCCCAACATCTGAGGCATTTCATCCGCTCTTGTGCCCAGACTGTAAACCAAATTAATCTTCTAGTGACTTAAATCTCTTGAGAAGGGATAATGAAGTATGAGGATTTCGCAGAAGTGCAAGGTGAAATGCTGCACTCAGATGATACACGGCCATCTTCATTTAATGAAAGAGCTGGAGAACATTCTTTGCGTTTCGAGCGCAACATTTGGATATGTGTCTTCGGAATTGTTAGAGAAAATCCTCAGATTAAATTTTAGAGTCTAAGAACTTCTATGAAATTATCTGTAGGCATTCTAATACAAATAATTTGAGAAATAAATAATATTAATGCAATTGATTAAGGTAGGTGTTTCAGTTTTGAATCTGAAATAATCTTATTCGGCATTCCAGTAAATATATTACAATTCTGAAGATTTGAGTTATTTATTGAATTGAATTTCAATTTAAACTTTTTAAAACTTAAAAATGTTATTTTAAGTTACTAATATTCGATTAAATTTATTTATTATCATCAGAATACTCTTGTAGAAATATTGCTCTTAAATTTATTGCCTCTACTACTTTTCATGTAGCTGATTTATACGAATATCATATTAAACTATTTGAATTTCCTAATGGCATTTGTCAAATATTTTATCAAATTCTTAATTAATGCGTTATATTCATGTACAAGCTTTCAAAATATTCCACAATCTTATTGGATACTTAAAACTACATCCATAAAATGATAAAACACATAGTTAAATTTTGTTCTTTTAAGAAATAAACATTTGGTATCAATAATTATATCCCTAAGAAAATCTGAAAACTAAATTCTTAAAAATTTAAAATGCATAAATATCTTTTGCTCTTTTAAGAGTTGAAAACTTTATATCTGTTTTGGAACATCTGAATTTATTTTCTCTTAAATTACATAAGTACCTTACAAAAAATTATTAGATCATTACATAAAGGCATTATGGCTTACATTATTGTAGGACTTACATTATTGAGTATTTATCACTATCAATAAAATTATATCAAATGAAATTTCGTTTCAGTTTATTACATTAATAAAATCTGCAGCAGTAATGAAATAATGTGCATTGTAATTCTATTATACAAGTATTTTATTTTTTACTTATGCCTGGTATTATTCCTTATTGAATTTTTATTATTTAAAAATACTAGAAAAATCTACATAATTATCACTTTGATTAAAAATAAACTTCATTTCATTCGTCTTTTATGGATCATAAATTGTGAAAAAAATTAATAAATAACTGAGATTATTATGGGCAGCATAAACTATTAAATTTTCTTCGAGTTTGCTAATATGTATTAAACGTTCACATTTTATGCATGCAATTAATGTTTTATACAAATGCTCTATTTAATACATCAGCTTTTAAAGATGCAAAATGTAATGTTTCTAAAAAACTTTGGATTGCATTATCATTCGCATGATTGTAATTTTACTATATGCCTTCTTCATACAACAATATGGTTTTGTATTGATACAAATGAGTTATTACTGTATTGGATTAAATAAAAGAAAATAATATGCCAAATAAAACCCAATCTAAAAAGTTAAATACTTAATACATTTTAATATCCTAATACCCAGGTATCACAGTCTGTTTCATTATAATATTGTGAGATATATAATATTAAACAGTATTCCACAGTATTAAACAATATTGCGAATAATGATCAATGTCATACAATATTGTTCAATATTTGTATGCAACTAGGGTACGGTGGGTCATTAATGAATCGTTGTTTTTAACCCTTTCGCTGCGAAAAGCGCCTTTCGGCGCTCGGCTATAGATGCTTTCTCACGGTGAACAGAGCCTTCTGGTGCTGATGACTATGGACAGTAACCTAGAGCGAACAAAGCCTTTTAGCGCCTTACATTTGTTTGACATTTGGCATTAATAAGTGCAGGACCATGGTTATTAATTCTTTTGTTTTTGACGCGATAGCTGCATACGCTTCTTGTGCGGACATTTTTTCACATAACTGATACAATTATTCTTAAATTTTGCCCCTATCATGGATAAATATAATCTATAATGATACAGAAGAATCATCGGATTCTGAACTCTCTGCAATTTTTGGAGAAATTGGATATAAAGGTAAAAGTCAAAATTCATAGAGCGGGAGACGCCTATTATCAAGTAGTTCGGAATCATATTCCACAAGTAGTGACGAATTACCTAACACAGAATTTGGTTCTAAATTTTTTTGATTTTGATGAAAATCTATCTGGAATAAAAGCAAATATTAATAATAAATCGTCAATATGAAAATTGACGTCAAAATTTTCATTTCCGAAAATTTACTCGAACATATTGTGAGAGAAACCAATAATTATCATACCACGCAAACTACATGCAGAAGGAATTCGCGATTAATGTCATGGAAAACTACAACAATGAGAGAAATGTATCGATTTTTTGCTGTGTCGATGTTAATGTCAAGAATTAAAAAAATTTATCAATTGACGAATACTGGTCAACCGTTGAACTAATACGCACGGAAAATATTCCAAGAATAATGAAAAAAAAACAGATATGTATCTCTATTACAAATGTTGCACTTTCATGAAAAAAAATCAAGATCCTCTGATAAAGATACGAAGCACCATCGATAGACTGCGTAATTATTTTTCTCTAGCATTTTGCCTGCATAAGCATTTATGCATCGACGAAAACTTGCTTCTTTTCAAAGGATAATGCCACTTCAAACAATATATATATTCAAAACGAAGTAGAGTTGGAATCAAGTCGTATGTTATCTGCGACTGTTATACGGGGTATATCGAAGATTTTATAATCTATTGTGGAGTATGCACGCAGATGAATAACGATCATTTAGCAGAGATCGGCAAATCCAGGAATATTGTCATGGCGCTGATGGAACCGTATCTAAATAAAGATCATGGTTTGATTACTGATAACTGGTACTCAAGCCCGGCACTATTTTCGCTTCTATATCATAATGAGACAAATACATTTGGAACAGTGAGGAAAACCAGACGTGGAATACCTAATATGTCTACTAAATTATGCAAAGGCCATATTGTGTTTCAATCTACGGATAAACTGTTGGCACTATAATGGACGGACGATAAGTGTTAATGTTATCAAGCTACCATTCTGCTGAGTATACAGAAACAAAAAAGATTGATGTAAAAAAGGAACACCAATATTAAAACCAACTGGCATAGTAGACTGTAATCGCTATATGGGAGAGTTGACAAAACAGACATGATTTTAAATTCGATTACTACTATTCGAAAAACATTGAAGTAGTATAAGGATTTTTTTCACATGCTGGACCTTGGCATTTATAATGTTTGCGTACTGTATAAAATTACATCCAAAAAGAACATACAAAATTTCATTTGAGTCTAATTCGAGAAATTCTTCTAAAATATCCTAATGACAATGTATGCAACAATAAACCTTGAGGTCAAACTGCATCCGAAAATAATCTTTTACGACTGGCTCCAGGACATTTTCTATCAAAATATACTAATCCAACATGAATCCGACAAAACGGTAGGCGGAAATGTGTGGTTTGCAGCAAACGCAAGAAGCAATCCGAACACGATAAGAAAAGAAACACGTTGGATTATGTATTGCACCCTGCTTTAAATTATATCATATACAGAAGTATTATTTAAGATTGTTTATATTATTTAAGTTTATTATAAATTATTAAAAATTAATTAATATTGTTTGGCTGCTGTGTCTACCAGTCGCCTTAAGGAAAAGACCAGCAAAATCGGTTCCACACACCGTCTTACGAGCGTCTCGCATACCGTGTCGTCCGTACAGACAATCTACTATCGAGCCGGCTGCTGAGAGAGCAATTCATTTGAAGGCGCTCCGCAGAGAAAGGGTTAAATTGACAATGCGCTTTTTAAATGACAATTTTCGTATACTTCTGAAATTATAAATATGCATCATATTAAATATAAAATGTTTTTATCTTAATTGTAGTTACTTTTTTAATCATTCAGTACTTCGAAAAGCAATTAAAGAAAAATTTATTTATACAAAAATATTTTAAGGTCATTTTTTTGTAAAGCTATGTTAATAATATTTATTAACTTAAAGAATTTGAACGGGGATCATAAAACAAGGATAAATAATTTTTATTAAAAATGCAGTCTTAGCAAATGATTTTTTGCCCTTTTTTTGAAATCTGAGACATGTTGATGAGTATTTTTGAAATTAGATCTGTAATATGCTTTAGTTGCCCTCTTCGAAAACAATGATGAAATAAAAGAAAAAGAAATAAACAGAATGGAAACGTGAAAAGCAAAATCTGTATAAATTGTCCTTCCAGATACTCAGGGGGGAAATGGAAAAAATTAAATTGTGTGGTTACCATTCCATTAATAATTAGGATTTTTTTTTAATTCACTCTCAACAATTCTTCACTCATGTCTGTACCTCTAAAGTATTTGGAATATTCATAACGTTTCTTTTAGTCCTATCCAGAGAAAGAAAATAAATAAGTAAGGACATAAACTCATTCTCATCCAAATATCAAGTCTTCTTTAATATAATCATGCAAATGGTTATTTTTATGCAGTTTGTTTAATTTGAATTTACAAGCTTTGAGAAAGACCCTTTTCAAAAATAAGTCAATGACATTCTTCTATCTGTTGAGTAATAATTATCTATATTTTTTTCTAATTTTTTTTTCGTTCAGCCATCTTGATACGACAATAAAAATCTCTAGACACCTCTTGGATTTTGAAGGTAAGCGCAAATGATTTAAAATAATAAAAAGGAAGATTAACATAAATAATCATTGGACATTTCTTCAGACTAATTTTAATTTATTATTATTTTATTGCAAAATTGTTTTTATTTTCATATAACTTCGGAATGTATGCATTTAATATATTTAATTACAAGTGAAAGTCTTCATACATGTATCTCAAAGTCCTTTTACATTATGCATGTATTGCAATGTTATGATCATAACAATGCGAAATCATGCACTCAGAATCTTCAAATCTTCAGATAATAATCTCTTTTTATAATTAAAATTAAAATGTAAATAATTTTAATCATAAAAAGTTATCATAACAAACATGATCACATAAATATAACACGTCATGATTTAATCATAAATAATTATGAATTATTTAAAAAAAATTATGCTAACCACGTTCATCTTGAAAAGAATGTAAATACCGCATATAATAACATAACAAAGCTACATTTAGTATTTAAATCAACATAAAATTTATTGAAATTGAATTCTAATTTTTTAGACATTAAAAATGAAAAAATAACGATGTTAATTGTTTTGAAACTATAGATACATAGAAATTTTGTTTGTAGATTAAGAGGCAGCAATCACGAATATTTAAATAAATTACTGCGGTTTAGTATATTCTATAGTTATTGAAGAATTTAAAACATTAATTTTCATAACTAAGGGCCATTCATACTTACATAAAAATAAAATATTTCATAACTATTCTTTCATATTTAAATATAAAAATTCACCATAATAATTTAAAATCTTATTCTATGATACATATATGTCAATAGTTAACTAAAAATATGGATAATTTTAAATCAGTTTTTCAATATATACTGAAATTAGTTTGAAGGAGAAAATTAAAACTTACACATATAATTAAAAATGAATACATTTACATTTAATTTCATATTACTGAAGTTAACTTTTTAAAGTTTTTAAAACTTTTATAAGCCAAATGGTTTGATTTCTTTTTCTAAATACACTCTCTTCTTTAATGGAAATTTTTATCAAAATCCCATTTAATTTTCTAAATAGGAGAAAATCCATTTCGTCATTTTTGCATTGATTTCCAATGATTTAATACTTTAGCTTTTTTTTCCCCTGTGAGGTTTAAATTTTTCATATTCGCTTAAAATAAAAATAAAATTATGTATTAATCTACTAATAGCATAGTACGTATTATTAAAGTCATTTTAAAATAAATGAAGTAAAGTTTTCTCCTTTTAAATAAAGCTTTTATTTTGGGAACAAAATTTATTTTTTTAAAGCATAATTAAGGATTTAATGGCAAGTGTGTCTTATGAAATTTAAAATATATTAAATTTTATATTACTAGTCTTTCTTTCATATTATCAAAAATGATTACTTATCTGTGTCCAGGTACAAATAATTCTATGCGATAGTTTAAATTTAACTATGAATAAACTATTACCTCTTAAAAGTTCTAAATACGGTGCCTTTTCATTTTTTTACTATTTTATGAATTTGGAAAAATGAAATTCAGTGCCAAATATTAATATTGTTATAACGGATTGAGAAATTTATCAATATTTGTCTTCCATTCTATCTAACCATGTGATCTTCTTTTTCACTTATATTGCTTTATTTTATTATTATTGTTATTTTGTTCTGGTAGAAGTAAAGTAGTAATTTGTTATTCTTCGGAATAAGCCTTTCGCTCTTCCTTGCTCTCTCTCTCTCTCTCTATATATATATATATATACATACATATATATACATATATATACATATGTATATATATATACATATGTATATATGTATATATATATACATATATATACATATATATATATACATATATATATATATA